>JAVQJS010130284.1:2500-12034 GCA_036024795.1 Galaxias rostratus | reverse complement strand
CGTGTGTGTGTGTGTGTGTGTGTGTGTGTGTGTGTGTGTGTGTGTGTGTGTGTGTGTGTGTGTGTGTGTGTGTGTGTGTGTGTGTGTGTGTGTGTGCGCTTCGGTGTGTGTGTGCAAACGTGTCCATTTGTATTGTTTGCTAGCGTATCTGAAACAAATGTATAACTTAGTTTTTCCAGCAAATTTCTGGAATTGTGTGTAATTGTAATGAAGGCGTGAATCTATGAAGTTCAGAGGAATAGATTCTATCCCACCTCCCACATCAGTCTGTGATGAGACAGCAGACACAAATTGTTTCAGCCATTTACTGGGATTATTTTTGGGTTGTTACAGCTACACTTGTAATTCTTAAATGTCACCTTATAAAACCCTAGTCATAGGGTTTGGTGTTTTTATTTGCGTGCTCGTGCGCACGCACACCAACACACGCACAGTGTTGTAGTGGCCCCATCTGCGTTTGTCATTAGTCCGTTTTCCTCTGCGCTTGGAATCACATGACCATCCCTCATCAGCGGTCCTCAGCCAGCAGCCAACCCTTGTTTTTCCACTTCCAAACCCGGCCCTGCTCCAGAAACCGCTGCCCTGTGTTGTGGTCACTCACTGCGCGTGTGTGTTGCTTTGCTCTTGGGCTTCATTGCAAGTGTGTGCACGCAGGAGACGTAAAAAAGAAGACAGGAAGAAACAAAGAGCGAGTCTGTGCACGCGCGGGCGTGTGTATTCCTGTTTGTTCCTGCCTTCGTGAGCCTGTGTGATTGAGGGCATCTCTGTGTAAACGTGTGGAGCCGATGTTGTGGTCCGTTTGATGCATCCAACGTCTGTAAATCTGTGGCAGGCAATGCCATCATGCTGTATTGCCCCCAAATTATCCCCGCATATTGATCTCTTCCCTACAGCATGCTGCAGGCATTAGTCATCATAAATCACCCCGTGAGACGTCTGCGTCATAAAACTGTCTGGCCAGGCATAAATGACACCGAGGGAGAGAGAGGAAGACAAAGAGACAGATGGAGGGGAAGAAGAGATCGATAGAGAGACAGAGACAGCAAAGGAGAGAGACAGCCGATGCAGTGTAGCTAATAGAATGTGTTTTGACACGCACACCTGTTTCCTGTTCTGACTTCCTGGCCTTTGCATTGACCCTTGTTTTGACCTTTGACCCTCAGGTTCTGAACTAGTTCAACTGGACGGTTTTGCCGTGGTGGGCCTGGCTCCTGTCAACACGTCATCGCGAGGTAAACGATACAGTGGGCCTAGTCCGTCTGATCTCTTTCCATGGTGTCTCTGAAGTCTGACAGGACACAGGTTTCCTTTAGGAGAGTATATTGCTTTTGTCAGCATCAGGGGGGGAGTTCTCTTGACCGCTCCTTTGCCTTCTCCCTTGGCTCTCCCATGTTTAGTCGTCCTTCCATCCTCTTCCAGCTCTCCCAACTGAACACTCTAAATGAAGTGGGGAAAGGGGGACAGTGATGCCATCATTTCGGTAGGAGGGATGAAGAGGCAGGGAGGCGGAAATAAGATCTGGGAGGAGGTAAAGGAAAGGAGAGTGGAGGTGGGTCTGCACCGGGACATCGGTATGTCGGCCTGGCCTCCGGGCGCTGGGGCTTCCTGGAAAGAACACGGCTCGATCTGGCAGCGGCCGGATCGTCTAGCCCTGGCTTTACTGGTCCGTGGCACGGCCAGCCAGCCAGACTGTGTTCACGTGTGCGCGAGAGGCAGACCATGAGGACCGTGGATGGGAGAGGAGAGAGAGCGGCTGATTGGAACCAAATGGAGACCTCCCTGTTGTGTGCTCTGTGGGGCCGATAGGAGGGAGTGCTGAGACGTTTGACAGGGTGGACAAGTCGACTGTCAGCCACGGTATTTGGGAGGGATAGACTCGCCTGGTGTCGGGGGGAAAACAGACCCTCATCATACAACACACACACACACACACACGCACATCCAGGATCTAATAATAATAATAATGATAATGCATTATATTTATAAAGCGCTTTTCAAAACACTCAAAGACGCTGTACAAAGTAAGAGTAAACAAAAATTTTGCAAAACAAGTTGCCGGTGCATCGCAAGGCCAACACAAAGGGACAAACAGCAACTCACACATTCACACCTACGGACAATTTAGAGTCACCAATCAGCCTGCATATTTTTGGACAGTGGGAGGAAATCGGAGAACCTGGAGGAAACCCACGCAACGCGGGGAGAACATGAAAATTCCACACAGAAAGACCTTTGGGTCAGGTGGGGAACAAACCCAGGACCTTTTTGCTGCAAGGCAGCAGTGCTAACCACTGATTTATACCACTAAAAGCTGGAAAAACAGAATGGACAAAGAAGCCTACATTAGAAAATGGCAGTATGAGAAAGGTTCAGGGGTGGAAGAATGATGCTGGTCGGAATAATGTCAGAGATTGGGGGATTAGAAAGAGAATAGTGAGAGAGGGGGGGGGGGGGTGGGTTACGGAACCTCTGTCCAACCAGAGCAGCTGACATTGGTCATCGGCACTTTGTGTTCTGAAGGGCCAGTGGGAACTCAGCTGGCAGGAGAGAGTTATGGCCAAAGAAAGAGATAGAGAGAGAAAAAGGTGAAGAGAGAGAGAGAGAGGTGGAGAGGGACAAAAAGACTTATATTATTTTTCACTCTCCCATGATGATCCAACTTCCTACTTTGCAGCCATTCATCCATGCTTTTCCCTGTCGTCGTTTCCTTACCTAAACATCCATTATCTTCTGTCCCAAAGAGCCCCGTCCCCCATCATATGGGCCAAGTCCACTTTCTCAGTTTGGCCTGATTGTCAGTGATGTGTCACCCCCCCCCCCTCCTTTTACAGTTAGTTCAGCAGGAAGGCGGACTGGGAGCGTCATCTGTCGGTGATTATGATGGAGGGATGAGGGCTGAGACGGTTGAGAGGGAGCAGGGGGGGAGTGTTTCTCATTAGGCCGTCAGCGCTATTGCTCGCCGCGGCAGCCGGTGGTGGGGGGGGTGGGGGGCGGGGGCTATGGACAGATGGTGGGCGGGCTGTCTGGCCGTCTGACTCGTCGTCCAAGATGGAGTCACATGTGGGATTACGAGGGGAAACAGGATGCCGGTAGCAGATGACAAGGGTATGGTGCGGTCAGCACTTTGAGTGATCGCTAGAAAAGTTCAGCAAATGAAATTGATTATTATTATTGTTGACATTGTTGTTGCATGTTTGTATGATGGGTCAAAATAACATCAGTTGTGTTTATGCGCTCATCAGAATGACTGCATTTTCATGTTTTATGTAGGGACAAACCATTAGACGAGACAATATGACAGGACCTGAAGGGTTTCCGTCGACCAATCGATCATAATTCAGACTGAAGTTACAGGATCGGGTGACTTTATAGGCATTTGGAACTTTCCATCTCCCCAGCAGGTGCGTCTGAACGGGACCGCCCTGCTAAACCCAGAGCAGATGGTACGGCCCACCCGTCAGGCCTGTCCTCCCCCAGGGTCCAGCGGAGACCCCCTCAGTCCAGCTCTGGCCCCGGCCAGCCAGAGAGGACCGCTGCAGCAGCGCCCCTGCAGGAGCGGAGTTCTCGCCACAACAGTCAGCCCCAAGCCGACCAGAGGAACAGCCACTCGCACAAGCTAGGTACCTCTTACCCTCCGCCATGTTTTAGACCAACCAATTCATGAAAGCATATGCATTTCAGTTAGTATAGCATGAATTTTCTTTAATGGAAATTCTAGATTATATGAACACGTCATCCAATCCATATCTAAATATAACAAGTAAAAAACTAAAGAAAGAATGTTGTTTGTCTGTTTTAAAATATGCAGTATATGTGGAAAACATGCGCAGAGTGTAAACACTGGCCGTGTCTGGTATCCCCCCTCTGTTCGTAGCGTCTGAGTCCGTCTATGTGGTGTCACTGCAGGCACAGAGAGCCCTGGGACGGAGTGCACCCGTCAGCCGAGCCACCGTCAGCAGGAAAGCTGAACCAGGTACACAGTACGCTGGCCTGCCATGTTCTAACCCAGCACAGGCCCTTTAAGTCGTCCCACCCCGCGAGGCTAGACTTAGCCTCTTACTGGTTTATCTAGCTCTGCAAGACACATCTGCAGATACATTTGATTTTTAGGGCAAATTAAGGCTTTACTGTACATTACATTACAATACATTACATGGATGTTACTGGATATTACCCCTAACTAGACTCAATGAATATATAAAATATGTGCATGTGTGTGTGTGTGTGGGTGTGTGTGTGTGTGCTCGTGTGTGTGTGTGTGTGTGTTTTTGTGTGTGTGTGTGTGTGTGTGTGTGTGTGTGTGGGTGTGTGTGTGTGCTTGTGTGTGTGTGTGTGTGTGTGTGTGTGTGTGTGTGTTTTGTCCAGAGCCAGAGGAGTATGAGGCCACAGACATCAGCGTGAGGGTCATGTCCCCCAAGTCGGTCCTCATCTCCTGGGTCGACCCCGCCGTGGAGATGGAGAAGGTCAGCCCCGGGGGATCCAGGTAGGACCCCTGCATGTTTGCACGTGTGTGTGTGATTGCATTGTGTGTGAGTGTGAAGCGAGCACAGAGTCCTAGCCCAGTCCCCTTTCCTCTTCCAGACAGTACCGGGTGAGGTACAGGGAAAAGGGGGAGTCAGCCCGCTGGGAGTACAAGGACACCCCCCAGAGGAGACTAATGATCGACACGCTGTCTGCCGATGGAATGTACGAGTTCTCCGTCCGCATCTCCCAGGGAGACAACCACGGCAAGTGGAGCGTGTCGGTCTTCCAGAGGACCCCCGAATCAGGTAGGCCCTGCCACTGCCTGAGCAGAATCGTTGTCCTTTCATGGATTTCATTGAAAGTTTTTTCACACCATGCCGTACCATGGGAAAGCCCGATAAACCGTGGATAATCAAAGTCATAGCAACGTCACAGCAATGTGGGACTCTTTCCAACCGTTTTTTCCCTCCTTCCTTTGGTTTCTCGCTCTCTGCCTGGAGGCGAAGTCCGCCTCATCAACAACCTCCCCCCTTGCCGGTACCAGATCCAGCCTTTGGCTGCCGGCCTGACAAGAATGTAGCGTTCGCTCAGCGTCGTGGCAGGTTGCGAGCTCAGGGTCACTGGAATGTCAGTGCGTTTTTTTTTTTTATGGCCTGGCTTGAGACTCGCAGCTCCGTCTGCCGCTCCGACCATGCTCCCGGAGGGGGAAGGTTCTTGGAAACGCGTAGCGAAGTTTTTCCCTCCGTTGAAGCCCTGTTGTTGGGACCCTCATTTGGTTAACGTGCTGAAGTGGCGCTTCCCTCAATTCATCCCCCCTTTTCTTAAAGGCTTCTGTTTTCTATCCATTTCACCTCTTTTCCCATAATTGTTTTGACGTCTCTCTTTTACCGTTTGGGCAGCCCCCTCCGGTCCGCCGGAGAACTTCATGGTGAAACCTCTGCGCGGGAAGGGGACTGCCGTCACGGCAACCTGGGACCCACCCGACGAGCCCAATGGGCGGATACGAGGTCAGGACGTTGTGACTGATTTACAATCTAATACAACACCTCTAACACAAGGCTTTCCATGTCCGTCATTGATTATATTTTCAGGGATATATTATCAGGCTATACCGTTGATTATTTTTGATAATTTAGATAATTATTTAATTGTTAGATGATTAACCCCAAAAAAAAATTCTCTTTTGATACTGTAGTACTAATACAGCTAAACTAGCTCTGGTTCTCCCTCAGAGTACATCCTTTCCTATGCTCCGGCCATGCAGCCCTTTGGGATGAAGAGTGTGACTTACCGCGGCAGCACCACCTCCACCTCCATCGACCGCCTGCAGCCCGGGGAGCGCTACATCTTCAAGATCAGAGCCACCAACCGCAAGGGGCAGGGACCGCAGAGCAAGGCCTTCAGCGTTGTCATGCCAGGAAGTACGTTTGGAAGTGTCAGTGTGTCTGTGTGTCTGTGTGTGTCTGTGTGTGTGTGTGTCTGTGTGTGTGTATGTGTGTGTGTGTGTGTGTGGTTAATTTGTGTGTATGTTAACCCCGTCTTTTACATCAGTACATTAGTTTGAGCGAGTTTGATGATGTTTTCCTTATTGATCTAATAATGCCTCTCTCTATATCTCTTTCTCTTGCAAGCCATCAGTGCCGCCTCATCATCCAAACACCAGGACACAGCAAGCCAGAACCCCTCGAGCAACTCCAAACAAGACAGTCGCCACGATGACAGCCAATCAGAGGTGGTGGAAGAGCATGCCATGACCACCCGTGCACCGCCAGCCCCGCCCTCCAACCGACTGACACGCCCACTCTCCCAGACCCGCTCCTATCACAGCATCTTCTCCTCTGTCCGAGGCTCCGCCTTGAACAGGGGCCGAGACAGAGGGAGAGAAAAAGAGGAGGAGGAGCCAACCATTGCCCCTACTACAGAGCAGATCAACAATGAGGCTGTTGAAGAACTGACCACCTTGGCGGCCACCAGCCTCAAGACAGAGACTCCCTCCCCCACAAAAGCAGCCTCGCCAGAACCTCCCAAGCGCCCGCCCAGAAGACCCATCAAGGTCAGGGTCCATCAGAGAGCAGGGTCGGCCTCCTCCTCCTCCTCTTCATCCTCCTCTTCATCGTCGCAGTCTCAGTCATCATTGTCACCATTATCCCCTTCCTCGTCGGCGTTGTCCGGTGCCTCATCCGTTGCCGTGGGTACTCAGGAGTCGGCTGCCACCAGGAAGGACCACACAGCTGTCTCTTACCCGGCTGGGAAGCTCACAAACGATAAGACTGGCGTGGCGCTGGTAAAACCCTCCACCCCAGCCCCCAGGCTGAGTGTCTCCCAGCCCCAAACCAAGGCCCCGTTCCTGGCCCCAGGGTCCGGGTCAGCTGGGCGAGCCGTTGGGACTGGATCAGGACAGGTTTTCGGCAGAAGGAGGCCCAGTGATCAGACACGAGGGAAGCCCACCCGAGTTCTGAGCGGCTTCCGCAAACCGGGATTAGCCTCGACCGCAACACGGACTGGGTCCCACGATAATGTATTGACACACACTCCCAACTCCCAAATTCCTAGCAAGCAAGCCACAACACACGATGAAGATAATGGTGGTCACTCTAATGGGAGGGGCCAGGCAGAGGAGATGAGGAGAGAGAAAGAAAGGAGGGAGGAGCAAATGAGAGCAGAGGAAAGGAGGCTGGCAGAGAAAACTGAGGGGGAGAGGAGAGAGGCAGAGAAAAGAGAGGCAGAAAAGAGAGAGGAAGAGAGGATAGAGGCAGATAAACGAGAGGCCCAGAGGAAAGAAGCAGAAATTAGAGCGGAGGAGAGGGGGAAAGAGGAGGAGAGGAGAGAACACGAAAGAAAAGAGCTAGAAAGAGTTGAGGAAGAAAGGAGAGAGGAAGAAAGGATAGAGCGGGAGAAAGCCGAGGAAGAGCAAAGAGCGGCGCGGAGGAGAGCTGACGCCGGTAGGACAGCAGGTAGCCAGGAAGCACCTTCTCTCCCTCCCTCCAGGGGCCACCCCTCCCTGGCTGGTAGGGTCTCCATGTTGGACAACCGTCACCAGGGCAGGCTTGGCGCTGGATCTAGGGTCTCCACCAGACATGACGGGAGGGTTCCCTGGAGCAGGGCCACCTCGTCCTCCTCCATAGGGGCCGGAAAGCCTGTTCTGAGGGAGACCCCCACTGGCAGCAGGGCGTCCGGGGCCACGGGGTCGGAGGGGGCGTCCCGGCTCCAAGAGACCAGAGAGGAGCAGGGGCCCTCCTCAGCCCTTTACCCACTTAAACACGCTGCAGGGGAGGGGTCACAGAAACCTTCTCTGTCCGGTGGGTCCAGAAGGACAGCCACTTCTTCTTCTTCTTCATCTGCCTCATCAAACTCTGAGTCCAACCCGTCCTCCGAGGGACACGGAGACTCTGGACAGGACAGCCATAGAGGCGCCACCAACAACTACAACGATCACAATGAGGATTATCTTAACCAAGGTCAAAAGGAGGCCCGCGAGAGAAACACCAAAGTGCCAGACCCGACGCCAGCCCCCAAGGTCCCTTCCTCAGCCGGCGGCGACAGCCAAAGAAGTTCAGAAAATGAGGGCCGTGAGAGTGTGGACACGAGGCAATCGCCGACCAGGACCAGGACGGGGTCTTTCCCCACCATCCCGCCCAGCCACCGGCGTCCTGTTGTGGGGCCCAACGGTAGAGTACGCTCCCCGCTCCTGGCAAACAGACAGTTTGGCTCCGGGCTCCCTCAGAGAGTACAGCCAGCACAGAACGCACGGGGGCTTTCCTCCGCCCAGGACTTGTCTTCCTCATCGTCGGCTTCGTCTGTTTTGACCCCGGAGCGTGCGGTCAGCAGCGGTACAGGCAGCGAGGCTAATGTTCGGACTTACGGCGGAATATCAAGAGGAGCATCCCAGTCGTCATCCTCTTCATCGTCGTCACCGTTATCGACGGACCGAACAGGAGGACAGGGAACAAGGACCCGATACCCAAGTCTCCGAGGAAAACTCACCAATGGTGGAGCCCTCAAGCCTGGATACGGAAACGGTAATTGTTGCCTCATGTAGTTGTAGGTCATAGACTTACAAAACGCCAAGTTCCACAATCAGCCTGGCTCGTTTAGATAGCATTGCCTTGATATTTCAAATGGAACTGATAGGGCTGTTAACATTTCAGAGACTGTATTCCCAGTTGTAGAGAGAGCTGTAGACTACAGCATTTAGTTGATCCTAATGGCCCCCAAACAGAAAGGCACTTCAATCAGAACCACTCATCTTAACTTTATCCTCATATTATCTCTCTGATGTGGGTGACACTTCAGGGTCATTCAAGCTTCTCTGAGTAAAGTTATTGAGTGACTAGGACACGTAGAAGTGTCCCCCGAAACCTTTACATCATTTCCGTGTGTCAGGTAAGAATGGCCGCCCCAATCTCACGGCGACAAGTGACAAAGAGTTGGCCCCCTCTACTGATGATGACAAGGCTAATGGTCGCAGGTACATCACTGGGCCCGATGGAACTAAATGGGTATGTGTGTTCGGCAACGTTCAGTGATACACATTCATGGAATTGTATATATTTTACATTTCATCAGCACACACACAGTATTTCATTGTGTGGAGTTTAGTGTGGGGTTTGCTATGTAAACCTGTCACCTAATGTGGGGGATTGGTAGGTGGTGGATCTGGAGAAGGGGGTTCTGATGAACGAAGCGGGGAAGGTTCTCCAGGACTCTCAAGGTCAACCCAGGAGAGTTGTGGTGGGGGAGGACGGACGCACCATCTTTGGTAAGATTGTTAGTCAAGATGAGGTGAAAACAGTGTTGATGAAAAATAGGATCTTGTAAATAAAACAAACTTAAGTAAATCAAATGTATATAGTTATGTATTTAAAAATATTAAGGCTTGTGTTAATATTATTATACTTTATTAAAATTTATTATTCACTTAATATTCCTCATGACTGCAAATGGAATTGAATCGTGCTTTAATTCATGTTGGTCCTTTTCTTTGTTTCCCCATTGGTAACCACCAGACCACCTGGGCAGTCCTCTGGTCAACCAGGAGGGCATAGCTCTATTTGGCCACAGCCGGGACAG
>JAVQJS010130265.1:0-10926 GCA_036024795.1 Galaxias rostratus | reverse complement strand
CGAGGAGCAAAGGCGTGGCCCGCTCAAGCAGAGACGCACAGCCAAGGGCGGGGAGAGGGGTTTGCTGAGTGTGACGGTGACCACCAGCACCCGGCCGCGCTGTGTGTGTGTGTGTGTGTGTGCGTGTGCGTGTGCGTGTGCGCTTGCACATGTGCATCCACATGGCAGTGGAAACGTATCATGCTGTTCCCATTGTGCTCCACCTTGGGCAGTGACTGTGCACTGTATGTTCTCCGTGGGCTTCCCATCATTCCCCATCAGTTCCCGTCGTATTCCCGGGAGGCTCCAGCACTTTTCGCTCCATGTTAAAGCCTGCCGTGGGCGGCTGCTCTAACATGCACCATCACTCTGCTTATTGGTCAGAGATTTGCTGGACCCTGAGATGTTGTTATCGATTCCACGCACGTCGTCAGCCCACAGCTGGGGCAAGGATGCCACCTAGTGGTTGAAGTGTGCAGCAAGAAGATTTAGATTTATTTGTCTCTCTTTCAGAATTAATGGAATAAATTAATGATGAGCAAAAACCATCGTTCGTTCACCATTGAAATGTTATGCCAATTTAATGAGTTATGAGAGAATGAAATTTTTTCCAATCGTTTTGGGGTGAGAATTTTTTTTTACAGTTGTTTGCCAAAGTTGACTTTTTTGAACTGAAAGTGACCCCTCGCTCTTTCTGTGTCATCCAGGGGCCCTGATTGGTGAACAACCAACATCTTCAGTCCAGTCGTGACTCAGACCCCACCCCCCCGGCAGGCTGGCCACACCCCCACCCCACCACCCTCCTGCCTCCATGTATCCTGAGTCGACCACCGATTCCCCGGCCCGCCTCTCCCTCAGACACACTGGCTCGCCGGGCATGATCTACAGGTGAGGACCGTGCACGTGTCACTCATGCGAACACTGACGGAGACGTTTGCTCAGTCTCACCTTATCAATCTCAAAGTACACCTCATTTGTGTACTCTGTTATGGATCGTTTTAATCTGTGACAGAAAATAACCAACTCATGAGAGGGGGAAACCATGATAATGTCAAATACAATTATATTTAAAAGTCTGAATCGGAGGGCGTGTACGGAAAATATTTCTGTGAGTTTACTCGAACGATAAAGCAAGTTCTGACTGATTAACAAGGTTGTAACGAGTATAGTGGTCTAACTCTATCTAAACATTCACTGGTATAAACACTCACTCTATTGGTCAAGGTGGAAGGGAGTGGACGTAAGCATTAATTAGGACACGTGTTTAGGACACGTAGACATAACAAAGTTATGTCTAAGACATAATTAAACTACTTTTAGCACATACTGTCTCTTTTGTTACCTGGTCTTCACTCTGACCTTTCCCGCACTTTGGAACAACAGCTTAGGCTGGAACATCTGTGAAGATGCCAAACTTTCCCTTACACTGCACGCTCACACACACACACACACACACACACACACACACACACACACAAAGGCCAGCTCAGCTCCTTTATCCCTGCCGTCGTACAGCTGCCTGGACGTGGCGCTAGAGATCCGTCTGTTTTTTCCTGACGCACTTCTTTGCCAAGTCTTAATATAAATCTGAGTGCTATGCAACATCCACTGTAGGCAAAGGAACCCAAACTATTTGTGGTTTCTGCCAAATGTCCTCCTGAATAGTACACTACTGAAGTGGTGTTTAACAAAACCTACCCTAGAATAACTTTTTCGTATAGGTTTATTAACCGTTTAATGAAAATCTCTTTTGTTCTGTAAAATAATGTTATTGTACGCCTTTCCGTTCGTTTCTCCCGAGCTGTTCCTGTCCTCCCTATGCTGTCCATGCAGGGTTTCCATCTCTCTTCCACCTTTCCTGTCACCTGTCCTGTGCATTTATCTTCTGTTCCTTCACAAGCACCTCAAACATCATCCCTTCCTGCTTTTTAACGCCAGGCTCTCTTCTTTCCTCCCTCTCTTTTCCTCCTCCTTTCCTCCTGCTGTTCCCAGCGCTCGCTATGGGAGCCCCAAACGACAGCTGCAGTTCTACAGGTACCTCCTCTCTCCCCGTCCTCTTCTTTATGTACACTGTACCGCTGACGTGCTGCACACCGGAGCCGTCCCTCGCCACCGCGGTTAGAACACACCGACCCCTGTTCCCTGCAGCCTGCTGCCTCCGTGTGTAGGTGGCACTCGTGCCTCACTTGGGAAGAGTCAGAAGGTTATTTTTGGTCCGCGGTGTTTCTCGGCGTTCTGGGCTACATGGAGTCGTTGCGGAAATGTCACAGCCCCATCTGCTTGTGTCTCCCGAGCCTGGTGTGAGGTTGCTTAGCAAACGTGGAAAGAGATTAAAGTTGTTTACTCCTGTTCTATGGCAGCAGCATTCTGGATGCGGTTGGAGGATTGTTTGATGTATAATTGCACTTTGCAGTATTGTTTGATGTGTCGTTACACTCTCCAGTATTGTTAGATGTGTCGTTACACCAAACAATACAGAAGAGTGTATTGTTACCCTCTGAAGTATTGTTTGATATGTTGTTACATTTTGCTGTATTGTTTGGTTTATTGTTAAACTTTGCAGTATTGCTTGATGGCTCCTTACACCCTGCGGTATTGTTTGAGATGTCCCTATACTCTGCTGTATTGTTTGATATATTGTTACACTCTGCAGTATTGTTTGATGTGTCCTCACACTCTGCAGTATTGTTTTCACCTTAGCTAACTGAACTAAGCTTGACCGGACTGGCCTGGCAGCTGATCCGCAGAGCAGTTGCTAGCAATGGAGCACATCAGTGTGTAATGTGTGGGCGGGCTCAGCACTATGTCATCAGCCCTAGTCTTCCTGCTACTTTAGAGTTCAGACACAGATCAGGTTTTATGGTCAAGCGATTAAAGCGCCATATTATGCTGATCTGGTTCGAAAAACCCTGACGACGGGGCAATGCATCGGCCCCTAATAAGCTCCATGTGTATCCGATGTTGGCTTTCAGCAGTGCCTCGCGCGTTGCTGGTGTTTTTAGTTTTTTTTTAAGAGCGCAAACCGGCATGGTCTGTCCTCTGTCCCGGCTGGAGGGAGGAGGCAGAGCAATCGATCCACACCCTCGCCATCTCCTCTTAACAGCCTAACGGGCCGATGGAAAGTCAAGTTCACCACTTTAGCTGCCGGGAGGAGGATCTTTCCTGGAAAGGGCATTCTGCAGAGAGAACACAGAGTGCCGTTTTGGGGGTGGGAGGGCTCCTGCCTGTGTGTATGTGGTATGTGTGTGTGGGGGGCGGGGGTGGGCTGACCATGCCACGGCTCCTAGAGGACCACTGGAGACGTGGCGGTCTCCGTCGTCCCTCCCCGGCGAATGATAGACAGCTTGGCAGTAGGGATGTTCGGAACATTGTTCTGTTCCGGGCTCGTCGACTTATGTGATTCAATCCTGCAGAACAACTCTTCCAGTTTTCGGATTCATTACTTTTAACAACATCTTGTGGGGCGCAGGAGCTTTGTTCTGCTCGAACCCATTCTCTCTCCTGCGTGCTCCTTGACCATCGCGGCTGCCGCTCACAATGTTTATGGCCAAGGTCTCTCATAGCCGACGGGTTGGATTGAATGCAGCACTTGAGTGTGACAGGCGTGCTCATCACTCCAGCCTCAGTTGACCTTTACCGCACTCTACCTTGGGTCTCACTGCAGCGCTGTCCTTGTCCGGGTGGCTGGAGATGCAACAGCACACCCAGGATCAGAGCTCTGCTTTCAGGACCGTGTGCATCAGACCGTTACTTTTACGTTGTCCTGTCACGTCTAGCCTCAAAGCCGAGCCCGTCTGTCTGCCTGTCATTGCTGGACTTTACAGGCCAGGTGCTGTAGGAGCCACGTCGGGGCACTTGCGGTGGGCCCCTGTGGTCTGACAGACGTACCCCAAGGAGCTGTGCTCTGTCCAGCAGGAGACAACACCACGTCTGGTTCCCTGTTCTTTGGCTTGGGAGGACGGCGCTCGGCGGGATGCCGCGCAAGCCGGCAAACCTGTCTGTGAGTGTCTGTGTGCATTTAGGGGGGGGGGGGGGCTCTTGTGCAGTCCACTCCACCCCTCTCTCTTATCATCGGCTGCCACTCGGGCCAGGCCTTCCTGTGCAACAACAATCAGGGGCTTTTAGCCGGCGAGCTGCACTGAATAATTCAGGCCCTGATATTATTTGCTGCGGTTAACAGAACAAGGCGGGCCACTAAATGACCTAAGTGGATTTCCTGCCCGAGTCCTAACAGGCAGGGGGGGAGGGGGTGACGGTAAGGAGGGAGGGAGCACTTTTCTCCTCCACTAATTGGTTTAGACGACCGGCCAGTCGGACACTCCCCGTTTGGGTGGACCCCGCCGCAGCGCCGGCTAGTGTGGGCGCGTGTGTGTCTATAAGAGCAGCCCGCCACCCCCGGCAGCCCCGCTCATGAGCCGACCCCCAAGGAACCGGGTGAGTTTAAGTTAGAGGGACACAGCGCAACTGCAAAGGGACCGTGCACATTTTGTCTGACCAGTGAGTGGAGGTGCGACTCGTGCTTGTGCCGTTGTTTTGGGGGGTGGGGAGCATGCTGCCCCGCCTGGAGCCCCTTCTCCCCAACCTCTGTGTCTCTGTGTCAGCCTGTGGTCTTGGAGGACTGGGACATTCCAAGGGATAGGTGGACTAGCATCTGCTAGCTAGCTAGACTACTACTGTAGTCACAAGTAGAATGGGGGGGGGGGTCTGTATTCTACTTTGACCATGGAAGTATGTTAATGCTACTTGTCGTGCTACTGTATTTTTGGATTATAATCAGTTTTAATGGATTTTCCTAGCAGGTTTCTGCCTGAGCTTATGTGAGGATGTGGTGGTTATAGCGAGTGTGATTGGTTATGTATCGTCTTATGAGTGTGTGTTTGTGTGTTCTGCGGCTCCCTGTAATCCGACATGAAGTGACTGAGAGGAGGGCTGTTGAAGTGTGTGTTTGAGTCGATGGGACTGTTAAAAGGATCAATACGGGTTAGCCTCGTCTCCTCCCAGAGGGATCGCCGCTGGCTAACAGCTTCCCCTGCGGCAGAGGAGCCAGCCTGAGGTTGGGACCTGTCGCTGTAACAGTCCTGTAGTGGTAATATGTGCACATCTAACCGCTTTTCAGAGGCAGTCTACTTGGTGCAGGGAATCATTTATTTTTGGGGTTATTTTTTTATTTTATTTTTTTAATGTACAGTATAACGACGGTTGTTGTTTTTTTCTCCAACCTACTGTGTTTTTACGTATTTGGTCCACAATAATGTTACCTGGCGATTGACTGAATTGAAATGTAGAATTGAACGGAACATTACAAAATATCAATTGTGGCTTCAGTGACATTCGTGCTGTTTACAAGTTTAAACTTGTGTTAACATTTAATTCCTGTCGGTTTCAATATAAAACCTGTTCGGATCCTGAGCATGCGATTTGATGCTTGAAAGTGATGCTGATCTCCTTCCACATATTAGAAGTAGGTTTCCGAATAGCTTTTAGATCCATTAAGGAAAAATTGTTTAGAAAATTGTATCACATTGTTGCCTTTAATCCACATCTGTACTTTTTGTACGTGTGTAGTACCCTTACAAAATGTTTACTGTGGAAAATTTGTAGCAGACTCTAATAGGCTTTGTACAGCATATCACTCACTATCTGCACAGCATTTGTTATTCCAATCCCAATGAGTGCCAATGTCCTGTAACAGTGGTGCTGCCATCTACTGCCTCTACCATGTACAGCAAGTGGCCGTCAATGTTATTCTAAGTTTATAAGTCTTACGCTTTATAGTTTTGGTTAGATCTTGTTTTTGAAAGTAGCTTGTGGTGAGAACAAAGTTAACCAAAATACCAGGGTGAGAAGTGTCTAAAGTTCCCTGAGGTAGCCTGACCTTGGGGATTGTCAAAGCCCCAGATAAACAGAGGGTTTAGTAGAGGCTGCATCATGTGCACTACTCCTCTGGACGGCCAGCGTGCCGGTTTATTTTCATCACAAGTCCAGTGAGGCTTCAATGGGAGTTGAATCTGATTTGGAGCTGGCTCTGGACCTCGGGTCTCTGGACTTTGTCTTTCTCTCAATTTTTCTATCCATTCAGTCATACCCCAAAATGAGACCACAGCGCCAGAGCAATGTCCCTCCCAGAGTTTCTGGTGCATGTACGAATGCCTCTTCTTCCTCCGCCTCCTCTACCCCCCCTCCCCTGGCTTCTTCTGTCTGCCCCGACATGCCTTCCACACGCGTGGCTGGCTCTGTAATGACCAGCCCCGTGTCCCGCGCGCACCCTATCAGTGTCACCTTGATACATTGTGTGCCTGGTGGAGGGGTTGTGGGCGGTGCTGGCCGACTCTGATTACACCGGTGCATGGCTCGGTGCTGCCTGCTGCTCCCCTGCCTGCCTGCCTCCCTGCCCCGCCCCGCCCGCCAGCCCCAGAGCTGCTCCTCTTTCTCCTCGGGAGCCGGGTACTATTTAAGGAGGGTGGCTTCTCCATCCCCCCCCAACCCCTTTTATTTCAAGGCCGGTCGCCGCAGCGACAGGTAGGCAGGAGGGAGGAGCAAGCCGGGTGGAGGAAGGCGTAGGGACGTAGGGGGCATGTTTGCGGGAGGGTACGCGGGCGGCGGGCCCCCCGGGGCCCTCGGCTGGCGCAAGTCCAGTTACGCCGTGCACGACACCCTGCAGACCCCCAAGGCGCCGGGAAGCGGCGTGCGGAAGAGCAGCAGCAGCGGCAGCGGCAAGATGCTGTCCATGACCTACAGCGACAGCATCCGCAGTGGCATCAGCCGCTACCACTCGGACCAGGGGCTGAGTCAGGCGCCGCGGCCCGCCGACCAGGCCGACCTGCAGCGGTTGCGGGAGCAGCGGGTCGCCGCCCAGGTCAAGAACATGGAGGACTTCCTGAAGATGAACGGCCTGGCGCTGGAGGAGTGCGTCTCCTACCAGACGGGCATGAAGTACAGGTAAGACAGAGCCAGGGACAGGGGGTAGAGAGGAGGCAGGGAGAGAGAGCGTGAGTCTGGGGGAGATAGATGAATGGTTTCAGGGGGCTGTTAATGAAGACCTCCAAACTCTGGATCCAACGAGTGCTTCCTTAATGTTCTCTTTATCATGCCTAGCGTCTGCTTTTACTGTCCATTCTTTGTGTGATGTTGTACTGTAGAAACGATAGGAAAGAGAGAGCCTATTTGTGGCGAGAGGAGAGCGATCGTTATAAGTGGGTTTGGATGAGAGCTGATGGTTGGACCTGATACAAGCTGGTTTCAGCTGAATCTCTGTGTCCTCTAGCCGGGCGCTCCCTTGCCAAGGCACCGGGTTTTATTTTGATCATTTAGGTCAACGCCGGTATGTTTCACCCGCCAAGATGGGAAGGACGGACCGCTCCGTGAGGATTTACCTGGCCCCTTAAATTTCTGCCTCCAGCCCCGGTCCTCCTTGACGGGGCTGAGTCGCCTCCCTTCTCCTTGGCCTCCTCCAGGTGGACGGCAGGGGACGTTTACACAGCCCTCCATCTGAACTTCGGCAATTCTAATAGTAGTTTGAGTCCGTCGCTAACGGTGTGGTGCCGGGGTCAGGCTGCACGATGGCTTTTGTAGTTCACAATGTCAGATACGCTGTGCGTTTGTGCTTACGATTGTCTGCGACGTCAAAATGAATTTGCTGATATTGTGTTGCCTGATCCCGGCACAAACTTGTGTTAACAATGCATTTAGTTTGTTTGGTGTTAAAGTCAATGTGTGGGCTGGCTGTCTTGTGGTGACCCTGCCTGAACTCTGTATTACTGGAGGTAGTAGAGGCCACTTATCCCACACCACTGCTGCTCATATGACTGGACCCGCACCACGCGCTGAGCTCCTGTTGTTTTGCACTGCGACTCCGGGGAGTGGTTTTCACCCGGCGCGGCCCTACCGGCTGTCGTTTCCCGGAGCGGGGCTGGAACAAAGGCCGCCCTAAGAAGCGCAGGCTTGGCTGCTGTCGTTTTTATAGTGTGAGCCAAGGGTGAGCGAGCTAACCTCTGTGACCAGGTCCATTGGGGCGGCTAGGTGCTGCCATTGTCTAGTGCCGGGGGTGTGGAGGGGGGTTGTAGTCGTGTGTCACCAACATGGCCGTCTCCCGTTGTTGCTCCCTGCGCTGTAAAGATCACTCAGCAGCCCGTGACCGCCTGATCCGCGGGGCTTTGTGATGGAGCGGAGAGGAGGGTGGGGTCGGATTACGGCCAGTTTAGGCGGTTCCTCGCCAACGCTCGGGAGCAGCACGGCCGCTGAGCTGCAGCCAGAGCCATTTTATCCTAGCTTTCTCTTGATCTCCCCATTACACGTCTTAAGCCTCGGTTTTTAGCTCTCCACCCTCCCCCTCTCACTCCACCGTGCGGGTCCTGTGTGTGATGTGATGTTTGTTCCTCCCAGTAACAGTAGCTCATCTGGAAGGTAGGGTCACCCTCAGGATCTGCTGGCTCCTGTGTCCTCATCAGTGGTAATTCTCTGATTGGGGCCACAAGTGGGTCAGCTGCTACAGAGCAACCTGGACTCTGGGTCTCATTATTATTTCAGACCGTGTGGTCAGTCCTGAAGTGCCGCTTTAATACCTCGGGTGTCTGTGGTCCGCAGCAGGTTCTGTGTCGGCGCATGGCGCCTTGTTTTCTTTGAGGTTGTTTGTGTTTAGATACGAGTAACACGCTCATTCTGTATACGCGGCTACATTTGTGCATTCCGCCTATGTGCATGCATTTCTTAAATGTGTTTCATCAATCAAACAAACCCTTTCTTAATCATTACATTACACATTAATTTGTTCCATTCCATGCGCATGCACGCACGCACAAACACACACTCACTCACACACACACACACATACACACACATGCACAGGGTTTGACCTATAAATGTCAATGTTGTGATAGTGCCTCGGATAGAATTGATCACTCAAAGGGATTAAAGGCGCTATTGTTTTACACGGCCCCAGTAAGAATAGTATGGGCTCACCGTCCCTCATTAACATTGGCAGCATTTCCAATGCCGCTCACCACCTTGAAAAGTTCCACTCCTGATCTTTCCGCCAACTCCTCAGTCAGCTAAAATATGATTGGCCAAGGAGAGAACAGGCTTGGGGACCAAAGATCCATTAGTGGGCTGGATTTGGGAGACCCGGGACTGGGGCCTCTGAAACAAAATCCCGATACTTAGCTGGCTGACAGCAGGCAGGCTCTGCTGGACGTTCCCCCGTGCCCCGTCTTGGATCCCGGGACGCAGCCTGAACTCTCTCTCTACGGCGTGAGGCCCAGGAAGAGTGTACAAAGGAAGAGACTGAGATATTGATTACCCTGAAAGGGTTTGCTGCTCAGAGATGACCTCATGCTAATGGACTTGGGCTTGACCCCCCTGTGACTGTCTGCCTCCGCCACATTGGCATTAAGAAGGTTGTTCCAGAAGGAAAATGCTCCTATGTTTTCCTCCAGTAGCCACACAGTCCCTCTCTGGCCTCTACACTGCTTGGTTATCCATTGAAGCGTTGGGAAAACTTTCGCTTATTATGCTATCCTTACAAGTAATTTTTATTTTATTTTATGAGGTTGTACAAAATAATTGTTGCATTCCTGACTTTTCAAACTGAGGTTTTAACATGAATACTTTCACTGACGGCGGCACGGTGGCGCAGTGGTTAGCACTGTTGCCTCACAGTAAGAAGGTCCTGAGTTCGAATCCCGCTTGAGGGCCTTTCTGTGTGGAGTTTGCATGTTCTCCCCGTGTTAGCGTGGGTTTCCTCCGGGTACTCCGGTTTCCTCACATTCCAAAAACATGCAGGTAAATTGGTCACCCTAAATTGTCCGTAGGTGTGAATGGTTGTCTGTCTATGTGTTAGCCCTGTGATGGACTGGCGATCTGTCCAGGGTGTACCCTGCCTCTCGCCCACAGTCAGCTGGGATAGGCTCCAGCCCCCCGTGACCCTGCATAGGATAAGCGGTTCTGATAACGGATGGATGGATGGGACTTTCACTGACTTCAGTTTTCCACCAGAGGGTGCTGATGATCCACACAGACAGATCCCCTGTCAGTGTGCCAGTCTGCCTGCATTACGGAACAGTGTCACAATGCAGCCCATAACACAACATCTGTGACTAAATGGTCATTATAAAGCTTTTTACAAAACCACCTGAAAACCAGGGAGAAATTCTGAGCTTTTAACTCTCTTCTGCTCCACAGCAGGCTGTGCTCACTGGCCATACCAACACCCTGACCTGCTCTGCCTAGCGGTTCCCTATCTATCATATTGTACAATTAGACAGAGACAGGAGAACCAGCACAGGGCGTCTCGGCATCCAAATGTGAGCAGGTCAACAGGCTGCGTACCTCTCTATTCCACTAGCTGGCAGCAGAGCTCCTTCCATGAGGCCGCTCAGCTTATTGGGTCTCCAACACAGAGGGACACACTGTTCTTATTGTTTATTAGATGTATTCTTTTGGCTTGTTTGAAAAGGAGGAAATGAGTTTGTACTTTACTCAGTCTCCGGCAAGCCCTTTTCCGACTGGCTGTCAGAACGTGCGTGTCAGTGGCAGTGTGGGGGCCGCTCTCGCTGCCACTTCCCCTAGAGTCAGCCCTGGCTGTTCCCGACGTGTCCACCAACACTGGGCTGGGCCGCGCTGCAGAGACGCCCGCTTCAGCCCGGTCTCTCTCTCTCTCTCTCTCTCTCTCTCTCTCCCTCTCTCTCTCTCCCTCTTTCTCTCCCTGTGTTCGCATTAGCATGCATCACTAGGCTTATTTGTGTGTGTGTTTTTTTTTTGTGTGTGCTGCCGTTTCTTTTGAAGGCTGGGTGTCTTCTGGGATGCTCACGCTATTGTGTGTATTTACAAGACGAGAGAAGGCTTTATCTCTCTCTCTCTCTCAGTGTGTGTGTGTGTGTGTGTGTGTGTGTGTGTGTGTGTGTGTGTGTGTGTGAGAGAGAGTGTGCGATCTGTGATAGTGAGTGTGTGTGT
>JAVQJS010130256.1:0-13180 GCA_036024795.1 Galaxias rostratus | reverse complement strand
TGTGTGTGTGTGTGTGTGTGTGTGTGTGTGTGTGTGTGTGAACACTGTCTGTCACACTGACAGTATGTCTGTTTTTTCTCTCTCCCCCCTCTTTGTCCCCACATGCCCTCTGTTCTGTATTCTGCCCTACTGTTGCTCATACATAAAAAAACATACACACACTGTACACTTATTAACACACACACACACACACACACACACACACACATACACACACACACACACACACACACACAGCCACCAGTTCAGCTCACCTGGAGGACCTGGCGTACTTGGATGATCAGAGACACACTCCACTGCGCACCTCGCTGCGCATGCCCAGACAGAGCACAGGATTGGGGCGCTCTGGGCAGGACCTGAGAGGTAAGCACACACACACACACACACACACACACACACACACACACACACACACACATATCCCTGAGAACCCCCTGCAGACGTCGAGAGGCCAGACGCTAAGTGTTTTCCGTTTAGTCAAGCTCCGTTACAGTCAAGTAAAAAAAAAAAAAAAAAACTCTGAAAAAATATGTTGCCCGTGTTAACGTTTACACTTAGTCTGTGTGCTTGGCCGCCCAATCTTCAAGTTGAGCACAGCCCCCCCTGACAACACGATCTCCAAACCGCTCCATCCGCCTGGTGTCGCGGCACTCCGTGTCCCACTTTGTCCCCCCCCCCCTTCTGCCACTTAGGCGCTGACAAAGTGGCGCCATGGCAGCCCTCGCCCGTCCATGCGCACGGAATGCAAACGTCCCCCCGTATGTTCTAAACGCGATCGTTCGGCTCCCTCTCGGCAGCCGACACCAAGAGTCTGCTGGACTGTGGTGCGATCCCACCAGCACTGGGGGTGGGGGGGGGGGCGGAGAGAGGGGAGGGCGCGGGGGAAACGGAACGAGCCCCAGACGCACGGCGGAGAGCGAGACCCGGTCCCCTGTCTGCCGCTCACCGTCGACGCTCTTCCTGCCACAGGCCACTTGTTTCAACCCCTCCGAGCGGCTAAGCACGGCCGAGTGTGTTTACAAGGACGCTCGACTGCACCCTAGCATGCCGGCTGCCTCTTCGGATCAGTGTCAGTGGCCCCCGGAGTGCACCATACCCCTCCTTTTTTTACACGAGGAGGAGGAGGAGGAGGAGGGAAAACTGACTGTTGCTAGACCGGTGGAGTGTGGCTGCCTGCACATGAAGTAGACATCAAGAACAAATCACTGCCTACATGGTTTTACACGAGTGGCACTCGACGACGAGGGGGGGGTGGAGGTTTGGGGGGGGGGGGGGGTTGCTGGTGCGATGTCGACCTCGCGAGTCGGCACCGTTGCCACGGCGGCGTCTCTGATGCTTCCCGAGCAGCGGTTCGGCGCGGCGTGAGTCACATGGCGATAGACCTGGTACAGCTGCCTGCTTCTGAGATTGCCACCCACCTTGTGCTTTCACATCTTTCTCTCCGCTTGTTCCGCGTCTCTTGCTTGCACACTGAGACACACACACACACACACGCACACACACAGATACGCAAGACACTTTCCTCGCATGCTTACATAAACACAGAACGAATTTCGCGTCGCGGCCTGGTTCAATGTAACCTTCACCGCATCCTTCGGGTCGGCCCTACAAGGCAGCCGCTGATATACCCCTCCTCATCCTCCTCCTCCTCCTCCTCCTCCTCACCTTTCCTTCCCCCCGCCCGTCCTCCGCTCCTACTCTGCTCAATGCTGCGCAGCCGGCGTGAGTCACGCTCACCTGGTGAATAATTAAAACGTCGGACTGAGACACACGCAGGCGCAGGCGCACGCACACGTATCAGACTTGAGAGAGCGAGAGCGAGGGAGATACCTCTCGCAGCCTTTCCTCCTGTTCTAGCAGCAGATGCCCCTCCATCACCCATCCTCCGGCCCTCGAAACAGCCAGCGGATCCCCAACACGCAATGTGGCTGGCAGGGGCGTTGTCCAGGAATACCCTTCAGGTTAAACTAGTTGTAATCCAGCCTCTGTCCAAGGGCGAATGCATTGCCGGGGTATGTGGTAGATAGCCAACAGATGTACCGATAGCAGTTGTATATATTAAGGTGGGGGTCGGGTGGAGGGGGGTTAGGAATGACGAGCTGTTCTTTCCATTTTTCACATTTGCTCACTTCCTAATTGGGTTAACGCCACTCTGAAACAGGGACTGGGCGCGGGTCTCTACCCCTGTGGTCGTATCCCGTTCCTCACCGGTCGCTCCTGTTCCAGCGTCACGCCGCATTAAGGCTCTTGCCGGGATGGGAGCGTGGATGATATCGTTTGGTACGGGGAGCGGTGTCCGCGCGTCTCCACTCCCCCCTGGACGTTCTTCCTGCTCCCGCGCACGCCTCGAATTTCAAAACCGGACCGGAAACCCTGTTTCTGTTGCGTTGTTCGCTGTCGATCATATCGGTGCGTTCGACGGTGGAAACCGGGTCGGGTTCGAAGTTGGCGCCGCACACAGGCCCACAAACAGAGTCCCTACCCCCCGACGGTGTAAAGCAATTTACCGCAGCAAACAGCTAATACCACTAATAATACTAATATATCAAGACTATCAAGGTGCCCCTCAGCCGAGGTGTCTCCCCTCATTTTGCTGATGGCAGATGCTCCGGACACGCTCCTCTTTATTTCCCCCTTCGTTCGGCTGTTATCATACGCTCAGCCGGAGCACGATGAACACGCTTACTCCAGCACCCAAAGGATTTCGGTGCGGGGAACACACGAACAGCGGCAGGCGCTCGCGATCCGGGGCGATCCTCTCCACCCCGCGGCCCCCAAGTGAAACGGAAAGAAAACGAGCGTCCGTTTACGGTCACTCACTCTCGCGCGCGTGGCTTCGCACTGGGACGTAGGGGGAGTGGCACGTCTTTGGGCCACGTGCCGCTCGCTCACAGCGCCGTATTTCACGCGTCCACCGTGTAATGTCTTGCACACATGTCGCCCGCGGTAACCGCTCATGTTCAGCTCGTTACGTGACCCGTCGCGGTCCCCCCCCACCGATCCGCCTCGCGCGCTATCACTTGACCAGCCGCTATTTCTGTCTCGGCACTGGAGAGGTAGACGCGTGGATTTAGGAGCTTCCTTTGACAGAGCTGTGCCTTCTGTGAGCGATCCGGTTGGTCGGTGCTGACAACGCCATGGCACGGCGCTCCCTGTGGCCTTGCGCGCTGCACAGTGCTGTCAGGTTCCTGTGAGCCCCGGCTTGGCCTGTGTCCCTTCGTCTCTCTCATTGTGTTTCTTTCTGCCCGCCCCTCTCTCTCCCCCTCTCTCTCTCTCTCTCTCTCTCTCTCTCTCTCTCTCTCCCTCTCTCTCTTGCTTGTTTGTGTATGCCGCTCGTCCACAGCTTCCGCTAATCCTCATGCCTGGCAATCTCAGTCATGTAAGTTCCAAATCTTTTCACTCATGTCATATTTTTCACAAGTCATTGATTGTGTATTGTCTGGTTTGTGCAACATTGAAATGTTTTAACATAGATGACACTGCTGCATAGACGTTAGGCAGATTTCTGGATCACACAAGTTATGGTTGTAGATGTTATTCAAATAAATTTATTGTTGTCACATACATTTGTATTACTTTTTGAAAACAGACTTCCAGATATGTGTCACAGAACTAGCAGCATTGAAGTTTTATCCAGATTCATTTAACTCATGTTCAGTTTAGAAGAAGCCCATCCTTTAAACCAAATGTGTCCTATGCTTCCCTCTAGTGAAGAAAATAGGGAATCTCCACTTTGCTATTTTGTGCATTCATATTTAAAACATATTTTTTACTATTTTCCTTTTTTCCAATACATGTGTCTTTTTATGTGTAGATTTCAACACCACGGTATATTGTGTAAAATATATGACCTAGTTTTCTTCTCCGACACTCCAGTGCGTTTCGCCCCGTACCGGCCTCAAGACATCGCTCTCAAACCCCTCCTGTTCGAGGTGCCCAGCATCACCATGGACTCGGTCTTCACCGGCCGCGAGTGGCTCTTCCAGGAGATCGACGCCCAGCTCAACAACCCGGCCTCTGGCACCAACTTGGGCGTGGTGGTGGTGGGCAACATCGGCTTCGGCAAAACCGCCATCATCTCTCGCCTGGTGGCGCTCAGCTGCCACGGCACCCGCATGAGACAGATCGCCTCGGACAGCCCGCAGGCCTCCCCCAAACGTAGGCGCCCCACGTTTATTTATACCCCGGGCATGCAGCGTGGACCGGGTCGCGTTGCTGTCACAGTACACAGTAATCTGATCAGTATTTATTTACGAGTATATCACAGAGGAGGTTTTTGCACTGCAACACCGGCTTCCGCGTATCCTGCAGGCCAACGGTTTAGCTTTTAACACTCTATACCAGCCATTTTTTTTTGCAGGCCTGTGAAATGAGATTCGGTAGGTTTTTATCAAAATCAACATCTACGCAAGGACATGTTTAGGAGAAAACTGTTTGTTTTTGTGGGCTCACCGGCTAATGACAAACGAACGACAAATGAGCCAGTGCCTAATAATGGAATAACGACGTCTGATCACCGTGCTGTGTTCTCCAGATGGGGAGGGATTCCCCCTGACCCAGCCCCAGCCGTCCCATGGCACTCTGGGAGGAGGCAGCTGCCCTGGGACCCCCGAGATGAGACGGCGCCAGGAGGAGGCCATGAGGAGGGTGGCCTCTCAGGTAAGGGGGATAGCACTTCCGAAGCGCACTCAGACCCCGGGCCCCGGGATGGGTGTCATGGCATCCGTCGCGAACAATCACCGCCTTTTTGGTTTCGTTGTTTGGAGGAATTCTCAGATAGTCATGACCCCGCTTGCACCCAGGGCATGGTGCCTCAGATATTTATGGGTTTTCGACTTTATTTTGATTTCACACGTCCGTAGATGTGATTGATATCCAGTTGTGGACGTTTCCCCCCCACTGGAGTGAACTTTGTTTGGAGTAACAACTCTTTGTGTTGATTGTCGACTTGGTGTGTGTGTATACGTGTGTGTTTATGTGGTGTGTGTGTGTGTGTGGGTGGGTATGACTTGTTAGTGTTTAACTCGAGCGAATCTGTGTGAAGTCTAGACCTGTGTGATGTGTGAGCGCTCTCCACCGCGGCCCCTCGCTCCCCCTCCCAAACTGCATTGCCATCTGCATCCCCGACACCAGCTTGCTGCATTATGCAGATGGGTTTAAAAAAGAAAAAACAACTTTGCCAGGGAGCCTTATTAAATATTTATACCTCCAGCGTCATTTCCCAGCCAAGCTATTAGATCTTGTTAACTCTATGCATTTATAACCGAGCCCGCTACCTTTTCCTCCCCTCTACCTTTTGTTTGAAAGCCTCTGTTATTCCAGGGTGACCAAACATTTCTATACTGGTCCGGCGTGATTTGTTTTGCCGGCCCCGGCCCCAATTCCCTCTGCCCTCTGAAGCGGTGGCGACGGGTTCACGTCTGATGTCCCAGGGCCGGTCGCACCTGGCGACCGTTTTCTAAAAGCCTCATCTTCTCCCGCTCTTTCATGCCAACCTCCATTTGTTTTTGTCGGGGCACTCCCAACTGCAATGGTGTGATAAGAATAAACAATTTGCTTGGTTTTTCTGTAGTCCCTTTTTGTAACGCCGGTGCTCTTTTTAGCTTTTATTTTTTGTGGATTTCCGTGGTTCTCCAGCGACTTCCACGTGACAGAGGCCAATTCACAGTCTGCGGTGAACGCCACAGAGGCCAATTCACAGTCTGCGGTGAACGCCATAGAGCGCCCATGAATTATGAATGTCCTTGGCCATATACAGTGGAACGGCGAGGTATTATGTTGCATGACATGGCCAATCATCCACCGTGGAGTCCGTCCCAAATGGGCTGCTGCAGTTCAGAATCACCAAGTCGGATTCTCATTCATAGAAACACGAAACCGCGGCATGGTGTCCCTTTCCTCCATCGATGCGAATTCGGTCATTTACCTTTTTTTGGGGGGGGGGGGGGTTATTGGATGTCTTCACAAAGTGTGTGTCGGATTAGCATTTGTAGCCATTGTGGGTCAAGTCACTGAATAATGGGCTGCTAGTCGCATCGGCCCCTATCGGCCTGAGTTGTGACAGCGCAGTCGACAGCTTACAGACACTACGTTTTCCCAATGTCCACGTTCCCTCCCCCCCCCCCCACTGCAGGTGGTGGCGTACCACTACTGCCAGGCCGACAACGCCTACACGTGCCTGGTGCCCGAGTTCGTCCACAACATGGCGGCCCTGCTGTGCCGCTCGCCGCAGCTCATCGCCTACCGGGAGCAGCTGCTGAGGGAGCCGCACCTGCAGAGCATGCTCAGCCTGCGCTCCTGCGTCCAGGACCCGCTGGCCTCCTTCAGGCGAGGGGTCCTCGAGCCCCTGGACGCGCTCTATAAAGGTGGGCGACGCGGGGAAGGCTGTCGCGGGACATTTTGAGCGACCGGTTGTTTTTTTGGGGGCGGGAGAAGGTTCCGCCCGTGTGCCTTGAGTCACTTTTAATGGGGGACCGTTTGTGTTGAGACGTGCTCTCGTGTCGCCCCTTCAGAGAGGAAGATCACCTCAGAGGAGGACCTCCTCATCCTCATTGACGGACTCAACGAGGCGGAGTTCCACAAGCCGGACTATGGCGACACCATCGTCTCGTTCCTCAGCAAGACGGTCAACAAGTTTCCTCCCTGGCTCAAACTGGTGGTCACCGTTCGGACCACACTACAGGTGGGCCGGTTTTCAAACGCCTGCCATGGCTTTGATTGTTGATATTATTTAATCGACTATAATGTACGGTATCAGTCAAACGTTCTGACACAGCTCCTCATGCTTGTGAATTGGCATGTCCAAACGTTTGGTGTGTTGAAGTCACATAGCTAGTGTTAGTGCTTAATGCTATTGTCATATAGCTATTGTCATGTGACCTGGTAGTGATTTAAAATTAGGTGATTTTCCCCATGTTTTTGATTTCTCCATTTCCTTCCATCCGCCCTCCTGCGTTCCCTAGGAGATCACCAAGCTGCTGCCGTTCCACCGCATCTCCCTGGACGGGCTGGAGGAGAACGACGCCATCGACCAGGACCTGCAGGGCTACATCCTGCACCGCATCAACAGCAGCGCCGAGATCCAGAACAACATCTCTCTCAACGGCAAGATGGACAACACCACCTTCGGGAAGCTCAGCAGCCATCTCAAGGCCCTCAGCCAGGGCTCCTACCTGTACCTGAAGCTCACCTTTGACCTCATCGAGAAAGGCTACCTGGTCCTGAAGAGCTCCAGCTACAAGGTAAAGGGAGATGACGGCAGGGCCACGCGCGTGATTGGATTAGTTCCCGCGAACGTAGGGGCTGTCGTGTTTACGCGACGGCGGAGCGATCCTCCCGAGAAATATTCCTTGATGAATCTCCATAATCACATTTTCTCATAAAAAGTGAGATAATCAGGCTTATTTAAAGGGATGAGCACAGGAAGATTTGTTCTGGAAAGTCGCATTAAGCCCAAATTGGAGAGAGATTGAATAGATTAGCCTAGGAGGTGAACTCCATCGGTACCAAATATACACAAACTTATCAGGGGAACTTTGCAGCGTGACCCAAAACACAGTTTGTTTCTTTTCAGAAACCGGTGTAGGTTTCCTCACTCTGTCTCTTCCTCCAGGCGTTTGTTTTGTGTGATGCATAAACACTCAATTTGAATAATTTTTTGGTGGCATGCCACTGGTTTCTGCATTCATGCGGAACAACCGTTCCCGTGCAGAGTGCAGGGTCGTGTGATTGCCCTGTTGCCGTGGCGAACGCGTCACGTTGTGCTTTGTGTCTACAATAGATTGAGATATAATTTTCTTTCTGAACATATTGTTTTTGCCGTCCGCCTTGCGGGCCTAAGACCATAGCATCCATGACAAACCTCCCGATAGTAGTGGGAAGTTAGTAGTAGGTCCCGCGTTGACGGTCCACCTTCCCCCCGCCCAGGTGGTGCCGGTCAACCTCGCTGAGGTCTACCTGCTCCAGTGCAACATGCGCTTCCCCACCCAGTCGTCCTTCGAGCGGGCGCTGCCCCTGCTCAACGTGGCCGTGGCCTCCCTCCACCCGCTGACCGACGAGCAGATCCACCAGGCGGCCAACGCCGGGGCCCTGGAGGGCACCCTGGACTGGGAGGACTTCCAGCAGCGCGTGGACAACCTGTCCGTCTTCCTGGTCAAGAGGCGGGACGGCACCCGCATGTTCGTTCACCCCTCCTTCAGGGAGTGGCTGATCTGGCGGGAGGAAGGGGAGAAGACCAAGTTCCTATGCGACCCCAGGTCTGTGGGGCTTTCTCGCCGGAAAGAAACTGGACGAAGGAGTAGACTGGGCTGAGGGGGTTGCAAAAATGTTTATCCATAATAATAAATGATGTTAAAACATTTCATGTATGGTACTTGTACATAACATGAACAAATTATGCTAGTAAAACTGAATTGAACTCCCACCATGACGTAGTTAAAGTCAGTGGTATAAGGTTAGCATAGACGTTAACCTCCTTCTTCTTCGATGGTAGGAGTGGCCACACCCTCCTGGCTTTTTGGTTCTCCCGCCAGGAAACCAAACTCAACCGGCAGCAGACCATCGAACTGGGACACCACATCCTCAAAGCACACATCTTCAAGGTAAACCCACCTGTCTGTCCGTCCGTCCGTCCGTCTCACTCACGCCGTCGCCACACGACGCCAAGGAGAAATCTGACTGAGCGATGCCTTTTTCCCGCCGTGTCGTTTTCAGGGCCTGAGCAAGAAGGTCGGTGTTTCGTCATCCATCTTACAAGGGCTGTGGGTTTCCTACAGCACAGAGGGGCTTTCAACTGCACTCTCTTCCCTGCGAAACCTCTACACCCCCAACATCAAGGTAGGCACGGCTTCGGAGCTATTATTATTTCATCAGAACAGCCCTTCTTCCCCTAAAATAAGTATTAGTCGAGCGTTAGAAAGCCCGCGTTTGTTCAGCGCCGCATTAGCAACACTGTGGGAAGTAGTTCAGCCTTGATATATGCAGCCCTGCGCGTCCCTTTTTGCCAGGGGATGCTGTTTGTAAATCAGAAAATGGTCACACCAAATGTTGATTTGCTACAACTATGCTTTTCCCACACTTCGTAATTGATGAATAGATCAAAAAACAAACATTATCAACGTTTATATTTAAATTTTTTGGGGCTGGTTCTAACTTTAAAGACTTCATACCTGCCTAAAACATTTGCACAGTGCTGCGCACCCGTGTGTTCAGACTCGCCGTGGCTGACGCTTGGTCTTTGACGCGCGTGCAGGTGAGCAGGCTGCTCATGCTGGGCGGAGCCAACGTGAACTACCGCACGGAGGTGCTGAACAACGCCCCGGTGCTGTGCGTGCACGCCCACCTGGGCTACATGGACATGGTGGCCCTGCTGCTGGAGTACGGGGCGTCCGTGGACTCGCCCTCCGAGAGCGGCCTCACTCCGCTGGGCTACGCCGCCTCGGGCGGACACATGGCCATCGTCACGGCCCTGTGCCGCCGGAGAGCCCAGGTATGGATGTCATGAAAAAAAAAAAAACAAAAAAAAAAAGGATTTTGTTTTGGTTTCCTTTTATTCCGCGCTGATTTAACTAGTGTTGTCTGTGCTAAATAGCCTTTGTATTGTGATGGGTAAAAAAGGGGTTGTTTGTGTTTTTTAACTAAATAGTACTGGTATACGAGTGTGTGAATGTTTGTACCGAATATGATTTATTATATTATGGGGGGGAAAATTGTGCATCTTATCTACATCTTTTCCTTAATGGACTTAAGAACTCTGTTGGCTTCAGTTTATGTGACGTTTATCGGGGATAAACCGTAACGGAGTGTGTCTTCATGATCCCAGGTGGCCAACCTGGACAGGAACGGCCAGTGTGCCATGGTTCACGCGGCCCTCAGGGGCCACATGGACATCGTCAAGTACCTTATCCAATGTGACTGGGGCCTGGGGGGGCAGCAGCAGCAACCGTCACCAACGTCTCACCACCAGGCCAACTTCACCAAGAGCCACGCGGTCCAGCAAGCCCTCGTCGCCGCGGCCAGCATGGGCTACACCGAGGTAACCCCGCCTCCTCGTTCCTTTTTTTCTTTTTTCTTCTTTTTTTCCGAAGGACCTTTTCTCGGGCCACACACAGCGGTGTCGGCTTCTAGCCGTGGGTTCGGTTCGGTGACCTGTGCGCGTGTGTTTAACCCCCCCCCCCCCCTCTCCGCAGATTGTTTCCTACCTGCTCGACCTCCCCGAGAAAGACGAGGACGAGGTGGAGCGAGCGCAGATCAATAACTTTGACACCCTCTGGGGAGAGACAGGTATGGAGTGATTGAACGGGGCCGTGTTTACGGTCCGCCCTCTCGCCGATCGCGGAGGAAGGCTATCGATCTAAAGCTTTCGGATGGATGGCGCCCTTGTATTTATTCCCTTTCATTACATGGGTGGTTAAAAGTCGATGAGGAAGGCAGCTCTGAGAGAAAAATATACATGGTCAGAGCGAAACTATAAAAATAAAATATTAGAAATAAATCAAAGGAAAATAATAGTGTAGTAGAGAATGTGCTTCGAGGCTATTGTAATAAAAAAAATGCTTTGTTACAGTTTGAGATGGTAGTCGAGCAGCGTGAGATTCCTTTCGAGGATTTATGGCGGTTTGAGTCCCAGCCCTCTGAAGCAAAAGCGCTGCAGTGCAGTTAGCAGAGGAAGAGAGAGAGAGAAAGAGAGAGAAAGAGCGAGAGCGAGAGAGCTGGGTCTGTCTGCCTCAGCTACTGATGAGTCAGGGGCTGCTAGCGTTGCGGCGCTGGTGGCATTGGTTTCCAGACAGGGCAGGTCTCACACTGCGAGGCCCGCAGGAGTGTCTGCCGAAATGACTACAGGATTGCAATCTGGCCAGGGCGTAGACTGGAAGAATTTATTGTTCCGGCTGGCTGCTAGCACAGAAGCCATTCGGGGGGGTCACTTCACGCCAAGCACAGGGAGCGTATAAGCGTAGCACTGCGTTATTTTAGTGCAAGAACGAGCGACGAGATCCATACTAAATCTATCTTTTATATCTGTTGAAATGATTGGCTTCAGTTGCCCAGGGATCAATGCTGATAAATCAACTCAGTCACGTAACGAGGACGATACTGGCGGCGGCCTTATGCACAGCGACTCACTGCGGCCTGCCGCCACTCACCCTGGCCTCCCTCTCTCTCTCTCTCTCTCTCTCTCTCTCTCTCTCTCTCTCTCTCGCTCTCTCTCTCTCTCTCTCTCTCCCCGTGCGTGTCCCCCCCCCCCCCCCCCCTTCTCAGCTCTGACGGCCGCGTCGGGTCGGGGAAAGCTGGAGGTGTGTCGCCTGCTGCTGGAGCAAGGCGCCGCCGTGGCCCAGCCCAACAGACGAGGCATCGTGCCCCTGTTCAGCGCCGTCCGACAGGGACACTGGCAGGTAGAGACCCCCGCCGTGCGTTCTCTCGCACGCTCCCCCCTCCCGATATGAATACGCCACACGCAAAAGCTTCAGCGGCGGCTTGGCACGACCGAGCGAGAACTCCACCGTCGTTCTTGAGGGTGACTCTGGTGTTTGGTGGTTCGCAGATCGTGGACCTGCTATTAAACCACGGGGCTGACGTGAACCTGGCGGATAAGCAGGGTCGGACGCCCCTGATGATGGCCGCCTCCGAGGGACATCTCGCGACGGTGGAGTTCCTACTTGCACAAGGTGACGGAGAAACGCGAAGCTACCGACATTGTTGCCCCTGGAATGTACTGACATGGCTGCCGCTAATTGATTTTATTGTTTTGATTGTGGCACTTAATAACGAGAACATCTTCTAAAAGGTTTTTTTTTCTTCAGTTAAACGAATCAGCCCGCAGCGATTCAGTCAACAAGACATTAAGAAAAGGTCTTATGAATATAAAATAATTTATTTTTATTCCCAACAAGATGACCTTTGCAGGACTCTCTTGTTCCACCCTCCCGACCCGATGGAACGCCGTTTTTCCTTTTTCTCTCCAGGCTCCGCCTCTAACCCTTCCTGACCCCTGCCTCCCCCTCCCCCAGGTGCCTCTCTGCCTCTGATGGACAAGGAGGAGCTGACGGCTCTGAGCTGGGCCTGCCTAAAGGGCCACCTGCCCGTCGTACAGTGCCTGGTGGAGAGAGGCGCCGCCACAGACCACGCCGACAAGAACGGACGCACGCCCTTGGACCTTGCGGCCTTCTACGGAGATTCCGAAGTGGTGGGTGACCCCCCCCCCCCTTTCAAGCTCCTCTCATTCTCTCCACATTTCACTGTCGCCAACAAGCTATACTGTAGTGATCCTTCTTTCTCTATATATTGGTGTTTCCTTTTTTCCCGTCTTTGTGTACATACATTTGCACAGTCCTGATTCTTTTCCCGCCCCTCCCTGTTTCTCCTGAATGCCGTTTCATTGTTTTTATGATCCTTCTTATTTCTGTTCCAGGTCCAGTTCCTGGTGGATCAGGGGGCGATGATAGAACACGTGGACTACAGCGGGATGCGTCCCCTGGACCGGGCCGTGGGCTGCAGGAACACGTCCGTGGTGGTAGCCCTTCTTAAGAAGGGAGCCAAGATAGGTAAGGGCACCAGAGACCCAGTAGCGGTGCGGTAGACTCGCCAGTCCCGCCACTGCTGAAATTACAGCCTTAAGACCCACATTTTATGCACAGGACTTTTAGTAAGTGAGAAATATGTGTGCGCCCCAAGCTAGTTGACTTCAGAAACGAGTACAAATTCTCTGTGACCTGTGCGCTGTCACTTCGCTGTAAGTCAAACGAAGTGGCATGAAAGGCTGGGAGGAATATAAAACTCCCCCTTTCGGAGCGAACTCAAAGGGACGAAGCAGCTACGCCGTCCTGGCTAGTTGCTGTGCGTCGCTGCAGGGTTTGAACGCAGTGCAGCCGCGTACCTCCAAACAGTGAGCTAACTGCCCCCTGCCTTGCCCACCCCCTGCTGCTGCTGCTGCTGCTGCTCTAGCTGCTGTTGGACTGGGCTGCCTATCTCTTATGGCCATTCACGCCCAGACGTGGCTCTTTTTGTACCGTACTGCTATGCCCGTTGTATCTCTCTCTCTCTCTCTCTCTCTCTCTCTCTCTCTCTCTCTCTCTCTCTCTCTCTCTTTCTTACTCTCGGTTTGACTCTCTCTCTCTCTCTCTCTCTATTACTCTCGGTTTGACTCTCTCTCTCTTTCTTACTCTCGGTTTGACTCTCTGTCTCT
>JAVQJS010130240.1:0-10151 GCA_036024795.1 Galaxias rostratus | reverse complement strand
TGTCTGCGCATATCATTTCTATTCGTTTATGTTTTTGTGCATGCGTGCATACACACACACACACACACACACACACACAGACACAACTAATGGGTAAGTGTGTCCAAATCTTTGACTGGTACAACACTTACATACATACCTATATCATTGTCAAAGTTGCCAGCTGACAAATCATAGTTTTGGTGTATGATAAGTTGCTCCACAGCAAAGGTCTGTTCTTTGTCGGCATCTGTAGCATTACTGAAATTCTTTCCCAGATGCACAGACAACTGGCTTCTAGGGGTCTCTTTCCTGACAGGCAAAGCAGACACATGCTTAGTTCACAGATAGAAAATGACAATCAAAATGACTCATTGCCTTCATTCAGATGTCCAAATCTAAATGTGCGCGGATGCCTGTCTTACCGTTGGTCAAAGCAGTGGGCAGCAGTAAGGACCCAGCAGGGGGCGATCAAGGTGCCTCCACACAGGAAGTTGTTGGGCTTATTGTAAATGGCAGCGGTCCATGGCTGAGCCTCGATGGGGGAGGCCGCACCCCCGACGATCTTGAAACGTCGCTCCGCCTTCTCACCACACGTGAACTCTGTGGAGAAAGCAGCACACACTCCGATCAGTGACTTTTAATCCCAGTATGGCAGTGTGAACTACTAGCCACATGATGTAATGGAAAGAACAATAGACACCATCAGACAAGAAAACGGCCAGGAAGAAGATTATAGCTGCCACAAGATTAAATAAAAGCTCACCTGTATCGACGGCTTTGGAGGGAGGAAGGTCAGGCGTCAATGTGGTGCTAATAGGTCCTGCACAAAAAAAATGTGGATTTGGAATGTTGTAGAATCCTAATAATAATAATGATTCATTTTATTTCATTTTTAGAGCTTTTCTAGATACTAAAAGTGCTTTACACAAATTGGTTGCCAATGAATACCCCAGAACAAACAACAAATGGATCAAACACAACACTCTGAGTGAAACCACGGCAGCCAATTTGCGCCAGACTTGCTCACCCAACGTTTTAAGACTGACTTGCTCACCCAGCATTTTAAGACAGACTTGCTCACACACATAAGACACACAGATAGAAGGATGCGTCAAAAAAAAAAAATTACGGTGGGAGGAAACCGGAGTATCCGGAGAGAACCCACACAAACACGGGCAGACATGCAAACTCCACACAGTACCTCTCTCATACCATCTATATTATGTATCTGATCATAGCTCTGCCTAACCATATGACAGTACACTCCACTCACCTCTTTCACTTTCACATTTAGGAATGTCACAGAACTCCCTGACAAGTCGTCTGCCTCTTTTAACACGGCACCAAGGCTGTAGGCTTTGATCGGGGTTCCTAAAAAAAAAAATCCAAAAGTTAATTCAAGTTAAAATATGTCAAGTTGTGAATTACTCTGCAACAAAAAAACATAGGTCAAGGCCATAGGAAACGGAACCGAAAGAAGGCAGGGATAAGGGGTAATTTAATGTAAACAGTAGCATATCTATCCTGTGTCAACACTGAGACATTCCCACGGAAATGACTAGATAGCACAGAGGATACACAGACAAAGGAGCAAAGACTAAACTTTCTAAAGTTGTCTATTAAAAAGCACAACGAAGCACACTAACACTTCCACTTCCCTTTAAAACCAAAAACTTGCGTGTGTCAGCCATTTGGGTAAAGAATTATGAAGTTTATCTTAGTTTAGTGTCCAATTTAGGTTTAAGGGCAACTGTCCACGTGTCAGCCTCTGGTGGGAGATTGAATTCCAAATACTGGCTCCGGTACCTGCAGTAGTTGTGAGTGCTTTGTTCAGCAAGGACATCCTGTGGTCCAATGTGTTCATAGAGGCCCCAGCGGAGACACCTCCGGCCGTGAGCCGACACCGCGACGTTCCCCCTGTAGCTACTCCCATCGCCAGTAACACACAGTCTGGATGATTCCACTGCAAATCGAAATACAATTGGTTCATATTTTGTACCATAACAAACACGTGACTAAATCCACTTGAAGGTCCGACCAAATCCCAGGGAGTGTTTGAGGATCTCACCTCTCCTTGGCTGACGTGGCTGTGGAAATCGGACCGTGGGCCAGTTCCTTACATACACCTGAAAAGTGAAAGAGATGCTCGATATCTTCATCTCTCTTTAACACACTCGTAAACAGGAAGACACTCACGCATACACACACATGATTGGAAACTCTGTCCTAGCCGTGGTTAGTCTGTGAACCCACATGTTGACCACAATGCAACAAATTTAGGTTCAGACGATAAGCATCTAACAAGGTTTCCTCTTTTTGACTCACCGCATCAATACTGCAGATGATGATTGTCACCAGTGACAAAATGACTAACAGCTTCATAGTCACTTCCACTTCCTCTTCTCCTAATAGGGTATTGTTTTCTGTCAAACAGATGTGCTGAAAGAAGAAAAGACAATTTCCATAAGTGCTTTCTCTAGCAATAATAACTCAATTCCCTATTTGGACCCTGTGTTCATTTCTTGCAGTTTCTGCATTGTTCAAGACAATGTGAAGTGTACAAGGGCATCATCATCAACTTACTATCCATAAACCCACTGAGCGCTTTTAAAATGTGTTTCACATCAAATAAACATTTCCATGGCTAATGTGCATATGATGGTGCACCAGCAGTATATAGCGGACTGGTGCGCGACAGTCTAAAATCTAATCAAAGTGTTCATAGGTTTTTCCAGTTTTGAATAATTATATATCTTGAAAGTGGGAATATAAACCGAGAAATAGATCACAGAATCGTGTCCGAGACCCAGTGAGCAGCAGTACCAACGCCGTGGCTGAATATTGACTGAGATTTTGAATGTTCTACAATATCACTAAACAACATAATTCCAGTGTTAAGCATGATAATAACTTTAGGACTCTATTGAAATGATGGTGCCTGAAGACGCAGGACTTTGAGTTTGATGTGCACTTGGCAGTGTGTAAGACGCAGCCCATCTACATTGCAACGGCAACATCTTAAATCAATGCGTTGATTGAGAGCACAGGCTTGTTTCAGCTTGTTGATCACATTGCTCGTGTATCATAATTGTACAGAGCTCTCTCGTGTACACTTCCGTTAAACTTGTGTCAAAGAGAGTATTTGTGCAGTAGATGGATTCCCGCTGGTGTTTTTGTGGGGGCATTTAGAGCTTTTACTTTAGTTTAGAGGTTACATAAATATTCATACCTTACAGGGTCTATCAATAATCATGTTGTATAGTAGTAAACGTTCACACAGTTTTACATAAGAAAACCTTAAACAGTAATGGAAATCACCGATACAGTTACGCTTCCCTGGATGCTCTTATCCCATAATTTGAGAAGCTTTTCTAAAGTCAAAGAGATGAGAGAAGAGATTATTTACTTACCCCTCGATCTTGGGGTTTCCTGTTACTCTGTGCAGTTGGCTGCAGTTGCACTTGTGACTAAAACTCTTGGACCACTGTGTCCTGATTATACTTTTGTGCTTCTTCCTTCCAGATGTTATCTCCTTCGTCTCTCTGCATCGTCTCCCTTTGGCCTCCTCCTTAAAGCACTGTAAAGGGGAGGAGCAGCTGGTGGGAGGGTCTAAATTTGTTTTGTGGTTAATGACCAGTGATAACATTTCAGTCAGCAATTATGTCATTCAGTAGTGAGTAACAAAAGACTGAACCAAAGAACAAGCCATGTTAAAAACATACCAACTAAGCACCCCCCACCCCCCCAGCCGCCAACGCAGCTGTGGCTCTCGACACCGGAAACAAACTTTATGTGGAACTAATAACCTTATTTGCAGAACCGGCAAAAGAAATGGGCGCAGCTGCCAACATGAGGCCAGCATCATGCAGTCCATATTTGAAGAAACTTTGAGAATTGTGTGGGAGGTGCTAAAATAAAATAATTATAAAAAAAAGAACTAAACTCATGCTTTTACCTTTTGTTCATTCACAACTTCCATTGCGGGAGTAAATAATTAAGGTAATGAAATGCTGTGCCGCTCCTATCCTTTGTGCTTTGATACTAGCAATAAAGCCACTGTAGTGCGTAAGAGGGGCTTTCTGGACTGGGACAACACAATGTGTGACCTCATCCCTCACACCTTCATCACGTAGGCTGCTAAGGGTAGCAGTCACTTCCCTTTCCCTCCAAAGTGGGGATACCCAAAGTTGCCAATCTTTTTACATTGCCGTAGGGGCTGGAAAACAGCTACTTCTAATTTACGGAAAACACGCACAAAAAAATCTAATTCATCTCAGGTTTTATTCCAGATAGTTGTTAAACTTCAACAAATCATTCAGGACTTGGCTTAAACACCAAGAGAGATTCATTTCTGGAGTTAACAAAATGCGTCTGAGGATCTTTTAGCAACATGTTTTTCTCTGCTCTACCAAGTTCTCCGGTTATATATCATTGGAAATCTTGGAGTTGACAAGCTATCACTTTTTGCATGTCCAGGCTTATGTAGGATGGTTCATTTCCAAGACATTCCACAATATTAGAAGAGAGTAGTTCACACTAACATGATTGTACTTTGTTACCATAAAAAAGTGCCCCCAAGCCACAAATTGGTGTGTGGATTGGTGATCCACTGTTGAACCAAATTAAGTGTCTAGGGGGATCATATGTGTCTTAAAACTGTTGAGGATTTTAAACCCCTGAAGTAGTAGTATAGCTATGTTAAGTTTGAAACAGCAAACAGTGTTTTGCTTCCAGAAAATATTAGATCAAAACACTAAAATAAAGTTTTTGTGTTGTTTCATTCATCTCACCAAGAGCAAGGAAATATTTGCCATAATTTTCAAATACACAGGACACGTAAGTATAAGTATTTGCATAATAATGTAGTCATAGCAGGTGAAAATGATGTTCTGTCAATAATCATACATGTGACACATTCAGGCTGCCCAGTAAAAATGATATGAACAAAAAAGGATATATTACAGACCAAGACTTTAGTGACACAGGTATGAATGGTGACTATTGCAGTACAGATTGATATCACTGGACTTCCTCTGAAATCAAAGCAGTAATCTTGTTCTCTACAGGCATATGTTTTAATCACAAAGGCAACAGGCATGCTGTGTAGTCTATCCAGAAAAACCTTTTCAGGCATTATTGTAATTAACTAGCTCAGTGAGATTCAACATCCATCCAATGTCAGAATAAAATGTTGTATATTGCTCAAGAAATTGTAACCTTTTTTAGTTCAAAACCCGGCATGAATGAAACCCTAAACCGTTAAAGCCTTGCTATTTTGAAAGGAAGGAAAAGTACAGTGCTAACCCTATTAAAAAAAGATTTTATAACATAAGCTAATTGTGGCTAATGGGCGCTTATGTACACATTTGATTAAAGTCTTACCATTATAGTGAAGACCTATAGTGAAGACCTTAATCCTCATAGCTAGTCAAGTAACCCATAATGGTCTCCAAATACAAATAGGGGTTGGGAAGTTTGCAATCAGTTGGTCCAATAATTAGGTAAGACGAAAATCTGAAGATTAAAGTCTAGACAGTACAAACTCTAAGAGGTCTGTGTCTGGCAGTGTGGTAAATGTGGTCGGGCCATGTTGGATAATGGATCACTAAATAGACCAAGACCTGGACAACATCAATGTATGTAAGTGCTTTTAGTGTTCATTTCGTGTGGTCGTTTGTGTTATTGATATTATTGTTTTTTTAAATATATTTCCTCTACCATATTTGTTCAAGGGCATAACAGCAAAGCAAAGGAAACCCACATACGTTACTCACACTTGTTCTCCAGTTCAGGTTGCAATATTGAACTTCAAAAACTTTTCCAAAGTAATCAGCCACTTGGTCATCAAATAAAATCTCATCTGTCTCATCTGTACTCAAATATAAATACAACAATCATCTAAACAGCCAGCAGAATCAAAGTTGTTACTAAAGGTTCTGAAATTATCCACTTTATAAAGCCCACATGTACCAAACACACAGGACAAAGCTATCTAAAAACATCTCCAATTCTGTGAACAATGAAAGCAAATCCCAAAATATAATTTCCACAAAGTGACAACAGAGTTACAAGTTTGAAGGCTCTTGCTTCTCATTACAAGTTTTGCAACAAAATAGGACTGTGATTAGCATGACAAACAAATGTTATTTTTGATACAGTCTTTCAGTCACATTAATGCCAACAATGTTAAAAGATGGCTCAAAACATTAATTCAACTGGTGTAAACTGAGGACATTCCTTTTAAGAGGGAAGATTACATTGGCAATGTGAATCAGCAGGAAGTGACCTAATGCCTGGCACTAAATTGTTTTTAATTACAAGAGGAGGATATGGCTTCTTAAAGAACTCTTCAGAATCTAGAAGAATGTGGTACTGTGGGTCTTCAATCAATGAAATAAGGGTGGATGCAATTTGGAAGATGTATGAATCATACAGGTTGGATAAGATCATACCCCAAATAAAAAAAAAATTAAAATCATTTTCTTGGTTTCAATTACTGTCGGTAAAGAGAAAAATTATTATGTTGGCATTTTCACAAACACTCACAATCTGAGTTGCAATTCCATGGTTGGAGTTACCATAAGATAGATAGAGCAAAGCTTCCATTACTGAAAGGTGTTATCATGCTATTTCTTTGTTGGTGGATCAGTATCACAACTCAATGTTTAAAATCCTCTGAGGATGGGTGCCTAGAAAAAACTCTAGTACACTTTACGTTGGTTGAAAACACAAAAAATATAAGTATTTAACTTCTGATCAGTTGGTGGTAGTACAATTAAGGGATTCTTAGTGACACTTTCTTTTAACACTGTATATGAGAGCCAAGACTTCCAAGACAAATGCGTTGGTCAGACTCACACACACACACCCACCCACACACACACCCACACACACACACACATACTTTCAAATATAGAGATTCCAGTGGAAGAATACATACAGGAAACATTGAAATTAGTGTTGACTATTGGAAACAAGGAAATGAGAGCTATGAATGAAGATGATTCATAACATCGCTTTAAAAATAAAACTGTTGTTGACTTCATGGCTGAGGAGCTGAGAGAGACTTTTTACAAGTGTAATGGTATTTACCAGTATGGTAAATAGTGCTATAAGTCTGCTGAAAGCCTTATTCAGATTAAACAAATGACTTAATGTAATATGTTTCTGTGTTTTGCTCATTTGCTGACCATAAATGACAGATATAAATTTGTGAAACTACTCTATCACCTAAATGATTTACAACACAACCAGGTCTAAGGTTTGTTTCAATATATCACATAAGGCTGCTTATCTGTGTAAAAGGCCAACTGTTCAGCAGTTTCTTTCTTTCTTAAGGAGTGTAATCATGCCATCTAGTGATTGGTCAAATAAAAGGTGAATGCAAACAATAAAACATCTATCATTGGAGCATAGCTTTCAATGCGTTTTTGATGTGTTGTGTAAAATATCCCAATAACGGATGCAAATGTAATTCTAATAAATCCATGCGAATTAAAGTAATTATCCTTTTAAAAATCCATCCAACCCAGCTCGCCGCAGCTCATTCAGCCAATCATTGACGTCGAGGTTCAAGTGTTCCTCTCCCTACTACCGTTTTAAACTCTTTGTGGTGTCTGCATGCTCTTTATATTAAGAGACTTACAGCTGGGTCAAGGCCATGGACAACTTCTGCTCTGACCCTAGATCAGCCAGGTCAAATGGGGCTTCAACAAAAGTAGATGAAAATATTAACTTGTTAACTGTTGATCTACCAGTAAGCTACTGCGAATTGTAATAACTTGGGTGATCTCAACTATATTGGCACCGTTTTTGTAACTTCGTCTTGTGGTATTTGGGATTTACTCAATGCCTTACAGATTACACTGTTCCGAAGTTTCAACACTTCGTGGAATATATAGCCTAGTAATTGTGACAGTTCACTTGTTTCTACGGTATAGATAGCACGGTACACATTTTATGTTCGGACATAATTCAATGTAACACCCCAAAGCATTTCGGGAAAGTGTGTTTATGAGCGGTGATCTATACAGTCCACAATTTCTAAACAGTACTTCGCTCCCCAGATATCCTACGGAGTTCGACTCTCCGCTCCCTTTTTCTTTTTTTTTAACATTTGTAAGAGGGAACCAAGTCAACGATTGCCCGGAGTTCTCGAGCTTGAACACTCAACGTTAGGAAACATAGTACGATCGTGTTGACCTGGATTGGTGTTACTAATGTCAATTTTTTTAGTAGACAAATAGTTGAGAATGGAGCCCTTCACATTTTTAGTCTGAACACGGTAAAATGTACGTTAATAAATGTATGAGAGGTACTCATGCATTGTCACTCAGGCTCGTTTCTGGACAGGTCATTTATTCCATCATCCTCTGCCCACGTAAGAATACTTTCTCAACATCTTTTACGAGAATTGCTTGTAAGAAAAATAGTCCTTACAGTTCAGTCGACAGTCAGCGTTACTCTTCACTTTTAAAATCAGTCGCGTCCTTGAGGATCAGTTCACAAACCCCTGAAAGCCTCGATGAGGAAAGTGGTCACATCTACGGTCCCGTTGTGAAATCAAAAACGCCTTTTCAAAGACCTAGGCCCAAAGTGTGTCACCCCTTAGTGAACCCTGATAGAAAGCTTGCTGTTGGAGATGCAAAGTTGGGACCTCCATCCCGAATTTCATTAAAGAGAGGTCAGGATAGATCCTCTATCCCCAGTGTTACCCGAATACTTCAGCAGACGCTGTCCACTGAGCAGGTGTTCTATCTTGAGAGATGGAAAAGAAGAATGATTGCAGAATTGGGAGACGAGGGGTTTAAAGAGTATACTCTAAGTAAGTAGATCTGTTTCCTTTTATTGACTATGGTGCTTTTAATATAAATAATTGATGGCCCATAGTTCGAAGATTAGACTTTTGTATCGTGGTTTAATACATATTGCCTTATTTGTTTGTTGTTTTTAGCTTTATTTAGGCAAGGAAAGCTTTTTCACAAGGCTGTGGAGGACACACTTGGATTGGCAGACAGAATAACAAGAAATGATTTAGAACCAGAATGTAACCCTGAAGTAGAAGGTTACATGAAGAGTATTCAACATGTGCTGCTAGATGTTGAAGGTGTGAAAGCTATTGAGAGCACTGTGCAGCATGACAAACTGGACTACCTCGGTATTGTCGACTGCGTAGCCTACTACAGGTAGTCAAACATTTCTAAACAAAGTAGAATTGTCTTTTGTAATTGATCTGAAAGTGTTCCAAAAGTTTTCAGACCCCTTCATGTTTGCCACGTTTTGTCAGAAGTTTGACATTTTTAAATAGATTTGCACAAATTTCAACAAAACTTGTTTTTGCTATGTCTGATATAGTATTCAAGTTGACGAGAAGAAAAAAATTACTTCATCCATTTTAGTTTAAAGCTGTCACATGAAATGTGGAAAAGAGGAAGGGGTCTGAAAGCAGTTTCTTCAACTCATGCTCTTAAATTTGAAACCAGGGGTGTGCTGTGCGTGATTGACTGGAAGACCTCGGAGAGGCCCAAACCCTACCTCAACAATACTTATGACAACCCTCTTCAGGTATCTGCATATGTTGGAGCCTTAAACAACGACAACAATTACAATTATCAGGTATTAAAAATTACTTGGATGCACAACTAGACATATTGACCTATCTGTCATAATTGCTCAAACTTCTACCCTCAACCTGTAGCAAATAACATGTATGACATGACATTTTCTGGCAGGTTGAAAATGGTTTGATTGTTGTAGCCTACAAAGATGGCTCCCCAGCCCACCCTCATTTACTGAGTTCAGAACAGGCCCTGCACTACTGGGAGAGGTGGTTGATACGACTGGAGGAGTATAGAGGGAAGAGGTGAACACCTCATAAGTTCGCTCTGAATCAGTTGTTAGAAATGTGAACCCTGCGCTCCTTAAGAAATGATGAAATGGACTGCTTTATAAAGGTTTGATAGTCCTTGTATTACCATCAGATTTATGATGTTACAAAACAGCAATTTTAAAGATGTCAATATCTGACTAATGTACAGATAAGTGAACAAGTCTGCACAATTGTTTAATAACGTAATAAAATCATCTTTATACATTGGCTGTTTTTTTTGTAGTACTTTAAACCAGACCTATGTCATTTTGTTGACATCTAGTATGTATTGACAACCATG
>JAVQJS010130227.1:0-14572 GCA_036024795.1 Galaxias rostratus | reverse complement strand
ATTGGTTGTTGTTGTTGATGATGTTTTGCTCATTGTTAAATAGCTATAGAAAGTCAGTCTTAGATATGAAACCCAATGCTTTTGGATCTCATCGACTCGTGGCGGCTGTGTTTGGTTAACAGCAGGCCTTGTGGTTTACATGCACGTACACACACACACACACACACACACACACACATGCACATGCACATGCACACACACACACACACACACACACACACACACACACACACATGCACACGCACACACACACACACCCACATACGCACACACAAACACACACAAACACACACATATGTTACAAAGTGTAGTGTGTGTCATACGATTCATAATATGGCATCCAATAAAAAGGATGCCAGAGGCACCAGCAAGTGTTTACATTACAGACTTATAACTCTGCAAGCCATGAGATTGAACCTGGTGGGTTTGAGTATCTCCAACTGAGTGTCCATTAAACTGTGACTTTATCGGCAAAATCTAGCAGGACAGTCACGTGAAGCTCTCAGTGGTGCCCTTGAGGTGCTAGGGATCAACACTGTCTCGGAAAGACGTCAACCCATTGATCATAAGCTCCGAGAAGAAGTCTGAGGTATGGGTGATATGAAACGGCAACATGCCAGAGACAGCCAGAGAGACACAACTCACAAGCTCACACACACACACACACACACACACACACACACACACACACACATACACACACACACACACCTTGACACACACACACAAACACACATACACATGCACATACACTAACACACATACAGAAACGTACAGAAACACACACACACATGTACACACACACAAACTCACACAGAAACGTACACACACACGCACAAACACACATACACCTGGACACATAAACACTTTACATACACATGCACATACACTAACACACATACAGAAACGTACAGAGACAAACACACACGTACACACACACACATACAAACTCACACAGAAACATACACACACACACCCACATACACACCCATATACACACTTGCAACAGCTGCCATACATTGGCCCCAAGCCACTGTCTTTGCCAGGGAAACAGGATAACCTACACACATGCTAAGTCTGATGTGATAGCTTTCCAGCGGCTCAGGCAATCTGACGATCGGCGGAGTAAAACACATTCCCCCCAGGAGCAAATTAAATTCCAATTTCGTAAAGCACAGAGCCTGTCCCTTTGAACAACAAACCGTTTGGGAGGATAGCAGCGAATATCCGAACATATAACGTCTCCGCAGTCTTTTTTATAAAAAAACAAAAACCGTCAGAATCATTTTGAGAACAACACGAATCAGACGTCGAACACGCTTGATTCACACATCTGAGAGCATGTCAAAGCAGTTCTGGGTTGTCTTGGGCATTTCCTTCTTGAGTAATAGACCCCTGCTGGACTCGTTTCACTGGAGACTGTCCTTTTCCACTTGTCATCCTCTATGGCTCCTCGATGGATACGCTGATCGAGTTTGAGTTCTGGAATGAGGGTGAGCACTGGGCTGAGGCATTTCTTTCACTTGTTGGTTTTGTTTTGGGTTGTGTGTGTGTCTTTGTGCAGGGGATACCGGGAACAAACACGTTGTTTGTGTACGAACGTCGTCTAAACATTCAACGGAGAGATGTTCTTCTACTGAGGAGTGCTCGCACCGTCTCTTCTCACCTGCGCTGGCTCGTGGCATGGCACACACCAGGGCAAAGAGGTGTACAGCAGGGCCTATGTAGGTAGGCTGGATGTGTTAGGACACAGACGGCAAACACGAGGAACGCGTTTTATTTGTTCTCCAACGTACAGAACTACCGAACTCAACACCTCAACACACAGCCCGTGAATTCTCATTTAAAGAACGATTGTTGTCATCGCTCCAGTTAAATATGTCATACACCCGTGTCAGTCGTTGCTTTTATAACGTGGCACTGACATTAGGCGTGCTTTCACAGTGTGCCGCTGTCATCGGGCATGCTGTTCACTTTATAGAAGCGGTCCTAAAATGGCGGCGGATGGATTGTTAAGTTCCAGTGAGGGTCTAAGGTCAACGTACTTGTGTGATTACAAGACGATTCAGAAGACTTTATGCGTTTATTACCCGACTGGCTGTCTACGGAGGACAGCTACAGAGGCTATGTAGCGTCGTGCCTGTAAATCCGGAATCTCTTTTCTCCACTGTCTATTAGTCATCATGAACACACACACACACATAGGCAGGATGAGTCACTTACAGAACACTGACACCAAGAACGTTGGTTCGGTTGCCCCATGTTCATGGACCACAAAGGCAATCAAAGTTAGGATAGCTAGGAATAAAGAAAGCATATTGCCTCGTATTCTCACAGGGCATGTGTGCCTTTATTCACTTAGGCAATTCACCCTAAACCACACACTAAAGTTTGGACCATATACGTTTCAAAAATGTTTAGAGGTATGTTTTTTGGGAGGGATTTTTTGGGGGGGTACGCCTTTGTCAGCTACATCTTCTTCGGCCGGGGACTCCAGAGACAGAAGAAGGCCGCTGAGAAAGCGGCCACTGCCAACAACGAGAAACTGAGACCCGACCCCAATAAGGTATGTGTCTGCCGCAGGGTGAGAAAGCTCGTTTAACATGTGTGTTTGTTTTTGTTTTGTGGCCCGTTGGGTGGAGCTTCTCAAGGCCCGTGTGATGCTGTGATCATTGCTTGGAGTCCCAACTGGGGTTCCCTTCTGAGCTTCAGTTTAGGGTACAACCCTTTAGGTAATAGGGCTCAGAGCACAGCATTCAGAAACTGTTCACTTCTACTACATGTGCCTGTTTATCTTTCTATTATAGGTATTATCAACATAATAAACGTATGATTAATGTCCTTAATCATCTGAGCTCAAAAGTCAGAGTCATCTACAACTGTCATTTTAGTTTTTAGGTTCTGGAAATTGTTGGGAGAATTGGAAAGCTCCTTCGATATTATACAAAACTAGGGAAGGCATTTTTGCAGGGAAAAATGGTTCCCAACATAACGTAATTAAAAAACAAGATTACATTTTTAAATGCAATAATAGTTTTTTTCTTCTTTACTTCTTTAATGAACTGTATTAGTACAGCTAATTAAGGCGTTCTAATTAAGATCTTCGTTACGTCAGCTCACAGAGTCTGTGTGGAAACAGCTCCCCTTCTCCATCCCCACCAATAGTGTTGGAGGTCTCCAGTTAAGATGTTGTGTTTTGATTAAAATATTTGTCACAGACCTGTGCATATTAATTTATTCTCTTAATATGTCCCGCAACTCATAGACTCTAAACCTAACCGGATTTCTGCCTTTGGTTTGTGTTCTTTTTCACAGTTTTTTTTTCTTTGACTGAATGCGTATATCATTTCCATACTGGCTTTCAATTTTGCACACAAGAAAACATCCTTTTTGTACTCTAAGATTCGACCGATCTCAAAGTCAGTCTGACTGAAAGATTGGGTGCATCGCATTGAATCGTACACACTTTCCATAATCTCCCTCCACTTTAACCCTCACAACCTTCGATGGATGCGATGCCCTTGTTTACAGTTCCACAGATATAGTGGGGAACAGACACAATGCACAGGGGCCTCGTTGTTCTCCCGCTTCCCCCGGGAACGAATGACGTCTGAGGCACAAAGGGACTGTTTCTTTCTACCTCGCACAGAAATCCCGCATCTGATCGTGTTCCTGGCCCCAGGGACGGAGCCCCGACACAAAAAGGCTCCTTTTCTGTGTACTTTTCTTTTTATTTCTGCCTCACAAGGGGCGCGTGATGGAAAACAGAGAAGGATATTCGTTGACATTGTTTGCGGTGAGAGAGACCCCGGCTCCCTCTGTTTAACGCGTGCACCCAGGGAAGCACACAGACACGTGCGCGCGCACACGCGAAGGGGGTTTGTGCACGGCAGACGTGTGCGTGCACATAAACACAAAGAAGTGGGTCCTACTTTGTGGAGACCTTGAGACAGACAACTGCTCTGAATGGCAGAGAAACAATGAGGCTCTTTCGCCCGCCGGTGAAGAGGCGTTGCCTAGCAGCTGGTACGTGACGTTGTTACCCTATTACGTTGCTGTGAGGGACCCAACTGTGTGTGTGTGTGTGTGTGTGTGTCTGTGTGTATGTTTATGTGTGTATGGTTGTGTATGTGTGCGTGTTTGTGTATGTATGGGTGTGTGTGTGTGTGTGTGTGTGTGTCTGAGTGTGTGTGTGTGTGTGTGTGTTTGCTTATCTATCCCTGTACATGCAGGTCTGCAAAATCGAATGATGCAGTTATGCTTGGAGAGGAGAGAGAGAGAGGAGGCTCCCAGAGGCCAGTGTTGGGCTATGCTACAGTCGGTGTAACGACCCAGTATCCGTGAGTGTCTGCAGTTGCAATCACTAGCCCTTACATGCACCAGTAGCCTGTAAAACCTGCTCCAAGCAGCAGGTTAGGGTCAGAGACAAGAGCTCTATACGGAGCAGAGCTCAGCATCCCGACTTTTAATGAGCACTTCAAATTTCTCCCTCTGCATTTCATTTCTGTAAATGGTTATTGATTCCAGTGGGGGATGGAGGATGTGACCACTGGGATTGGAGAAAGAGGGAGAGAGAGGGGAGAAACATAACAGAGAGAGAGAGATATGAGAGAGAGAGAGAGAGAGAGAGAGAGAGAGAGACTTTTTAAAATAATTTTTATTGTACACTTCACATATTATTTACAATGCATTACTTCAAGGTAGCTTTAAATAGTCTTTATATAAATATGAGAGAGAGTAAGAGGAAGAAGAGGGAAAGATCGAGATAGAGCTGCAGAGGGAGAGGGAGATAGAGAGTGACCAGCAGAGGAAGAGCGAGACAAATAGAGAGAGCAGCAGATGAAGAGGGCGAGAGAGTGAAGAGCTGCAGAGGGAGAGAGAAAGAGAAAGAGGGGGAGAGAGAGAGCAGAGGAAGATGGAGGAAGATAAGGAGAGTGGCAGAAGACGAAGGAGAGAGCGAGAGAGAGAGCAGCAAAGGGAGAGGGAGAGAGAAAGCAGAAGAGGGGAAAAGGAGAGGGAGAGGGAGAGCAGCAGAGGAGGAGGGATAGAGGGAGCGAGAGCTGCAGAGGGAGAGAGCGAGTGGGGGACTCAGCGCTCTAACTGGTCACAATGGGGTTTAATGGAAGCAGTTGGGGGATGCATAATTCAGACATGCCAACTCCAAACGCACGCACACCCACACAAACACACACACACACGCACACACACATACTCACACACACACACACGCACACACACACACACACATAGGCAGACTTTTGAAGAATTTCCATGACGTTAGACCATTGTGCCTGTTGAGCAGTGATGATGCATGCAGGTGGGTTGTTCGTAAGACAGATGATGATCACTAATTTGAATGAGGAGGCTGCTGAATATTAATCAAAACCAGACACAACTTGGTAGTTCCTATTTTCCTTCAGGTTATTGTGGGTTTTTCTGACAATGTCCTCTGAAACCGGCTGGCCTCCAGTTTTTTTGTGGTCCCTCAGTATGAAAGGTTAATCAATTAGTTCAGACTCTTGATTAGACAAGCTTGCATCCCTTTTTCTAGTGTATTGAAGCATAGAACATTCTTACACATTTATTCGGAGTCTGCAACTAATACTTTCCATTTCATGTGGGGTCTGTAGATCTGGCATCCCTGCATATTCAGATGCAAAGGCACGTTCAATGAATTGCACTGCTCAATGACATCAACACACACAGAGGAAGGAAGATGGGGCAACTAGATCGAAAGAACGAGAGACAGAGACAACAGGGAGAGGGAGAGAGACAGAGAGAGAGAAAGAGAGAGAGAGAGAGAGACAGAGAGAGGGGAGAGAGAGAAAGGGTGAGATAGAGAGCAAGAGAGAGACAGAGTGGGTGAGAGGGAGAGAGAGAGAGGGAAAGAGGAGGAGAAAGGGTGAGACAGAGAGACAAGAGAGTAAGATAGAGAGATAGATGGACAGAGAGAGAGAGAGAGAGAGAGAGAGAGAGAGAGAGCGAGAGACAGAGACAGAGACAGGAAGAGAGAGATATAGAGAGACCCTGAGAGGGAGGGATTATGCTAATGTGAGATAATCACACTGCTCCCACATTAATTCTCATTCACGAGACCCTAGTCCTCGGATGTCACAGCAGCAACACAGGAGGGATATGTGTAGCCGACGCTCTGAGCGCCTTATCTCAAAGCCCCCTCCCACTGCGTCTGTCTCTGCTCTCACTTCATCCTCCTCTTCCACTCTCACTTCTTCCTCCTCTTCCACTCTCACTTCTTCCTCCTCTTCCACTCTCACTTCTTCCTCCTCCATTTTCTCCATCTGTTTGGCGTTCCTCTCACACAGTGCTGTGTCTCACACCACTCACAATGTCTCTCCCGGACCACCCCCTCACTGCATAATGGCATAACCCTGCAGTTAAAAGCAATGTGAGCAAGGTGGAATAAGACGGGTCCCACCAGGCGCCTGCAGTAATTCACGGTCGCCTAAACACAGGGTTGAATTATGTGACGGCCGCGTCAGTCTCAGACCTTAGACGCGCCACTAATGGCAAGGGACGAGCTCGCAGACGCCACTTCAACTAGCGCCGCCATTAGCGGAACGGCTACTGTAACCGGCCCACCCACGCACACACACACACACACACACACACACGCACACACACACACACAGATATGAGCATGTCGGCCTTTTGTTCTACGGGAGATCTTTTTCGTTTTTGTCATGTCGTCAACTGACATTTAAAAGGTGCCTGCGCTGGAACGCGCCGTCGGCTGACGAGACAATTACATGGGAACTGGGTGGAGGGGAACAATTGTTTTGAAAAAAAAAAGGCCTCGCACCTTGGGCCCCTCACGCTGTGGTCCTGGTGGAGAAGGTCTGATGATATCCTGTCGTCTCCGTTGGCTCCCAACAGGTTCTCTGTTTAAACATGCTCTATTTCACCTCCAGAATGGGAACACGTTTGCTCAACTTTGTGATCCCATTTCAGCCTCTGTGTGTGCGTGCGTGCATGTGCATGCGTGTGGGTGTGTAGGTGTGTGTGCATGCGTGTGTGTGTGTGTGCGCGCGTGTGTGTGTGTGTGTGTGCTCACTTGAATGTGTGTATTGACTGTCCATAAGGACAGAAGTCAGACCAGTCTGGTACATAATAAAAGGTTGTGAATCTTTTACGTTCACCAGAATGGAGCTTCAGCAGGAGTCCAGGCAGTCGGCTCTGGCCAATGGCAAGAACCCGTCATAGTGCGCACCAACCAATCACACAAACCCGTGCTCAATCTGCTCCGATCAAGGAAGTGGGGAGACTATAAATATCAGGCAATCACCTATACGGAGAAACAACAGGGAACGATGATTTTTCCCACCTCCACCCAAACTACTGCCACTCTGGTCTACTGTTCCGCGCTGGTCATCTGTTGTGCTGGTATTTTCAGAAAGGAATTGAAAGATGAGTGCTCCCTGTGTCTGGATGACGTGCCGTACATATAAAACAGGGAGCGGGAAATACGTAGCAGAGCCAACCGTGCCAAATTTGTCGAACAAATCCGATTCATAAAAACGCTTTGACGAACTTGTCTGACTGAACTGAAGTTGTGCGCGGTAGTCTGAGTGAATGTGAGCGCTTGTGTCCGTGCACGCGACCCTAGCTCCCGACGCTCCCTGACCTCCCGGTCCGCTCAGCGCACTCAGGAAGCGCCAGCTTTCTCCGTGGCTCATTCATCGACCTCGGTGCCTCTTTTCCCCACCCGGAACGATCACACCGTGATCCATAGGTGTTAGTGTCCGCTGTCCACCATCGCACTGTGTTCACCGTCTCACCGGGCATTTTCCATCCAGCGCAAACACGGGAATATACAACCCTGTAAATGTCAGCCGAATACGAGCGTGTCTGCATGGTTCATTAGATCCATGTGGTGCCATTTCAATCTGACAGCGTCTCAGCCATGCGTGTCGTACACTTAACTGCTGTTAGCGTACTTAACATATTAAAACTGATCTCAGTCTGTCAAAATGATTTATACCTATATGTGGGCGGGCGCACGCGTTAATGACCTGCCAATCAAGAAGAAATAGTATCTTTCAAATTGGTCAAACACAATCTGATATTATGCTGGATAAAGAAAGGAAACGCCTCGACACACTCTTGGTTTCTTTCATGACACACACACAGATACAGACGCGCGCGCTCAAACACACACCCACATACACAAACACACACACACACACAATCACACATCCACACACCAATATCGATGCACATGGTCCATTGGCTAAACTTATTGGGAGGATGCCTGGTGCCTCTCATGGCGCAGGTGTGTGTGTGTGTGTGTGTGTGTGTGTGTGTGTGTGTGTGTGTGTGTGTGTGTGTGTGTGTGTGTTTATGCGTGCACGTACATTCTTGTTTGTGTGTGTGTGTGTGTGTGTGTGTGTTTGTGTGTGTGTACATTCTTGTTTTTGTGTGTGTGTGTGTGTGTGTGTGTGTGTGTGTGTGTGTGTGCGTGCACTAAACCTGGATTAGCATTTCATCCAAATGTACAAAGCTTCACAGTCTTGCCAGCTCGGGCAGTGGAGCACCACATCATTAGTCACTTTCCCCAGCTTCCCCTATCTCTCCCCTCATCCCTCTATCATCTTCTCTCTCCTCTAACCTGGAAGTTTCTCTGTTTTGTTTTTTCTTTTTGTTTTTGTCTGGCTCTTTTTGTCTGATGGCCTTTTGCTCCTTTACATTTTGTTCCCCTGGGCTCTCTCTTCCTTCGCATTCTCATTTTCCCTCCTCATTAAAGGCTTATCCAGGATCTGTGCCCGACCACAGAGGGTGCCAATCACACAGGAGGTAATCTCGGGAGAGGCACAAGTGGGACAGGGTATAACCACCAGAGGGCGGTGTTTGGTCTACAACGCTTCTGAAAAATCACTGGTTCAGTTATTGCAGTCTCCTGATGATAAAGAAAAGCACAAAAGTCTCTCTCTTCCTCGTTTAGAAGACGGGGATCTGTGAAAAAGCCGGACGTCACGGACGAGCGGCGGAGACACGCATCGCCTTTGGAGATGTCTAAAACTCCCGGTACCAAAACACAACCGCCAGGAACACTGTTTGTTTTTTTTCACCGTGAATCACAATCTGAATGAGTTACAGGCAAGCGACCAAGGGAGGACGATGGTGGGTGGGGGACGGGCTAGCGAGTGGGCGGTGGAGAGGAGATGGGAAAAGGATAATGGTGCTGACGGCGTTGCAACCGGTCTGGTAACCACGGGCGGGCTCTTTCACAGCGGCAGCTTATATATCGGTGGACCCAACAGCGGCAACATACATATATATATATCAGGGGGAACCGGCTCTGTTTGCCAAGAGGTGGGCACTAAAGTCCATCATGGTTGTCAGGGTTGACTGTGGGCTGAACCCCCCAGGCTTCAATGAAGCGATCACTCACTTTCCATCCCCCACTCTTACCTCCCTCGTATGCACAAGACACAGGCACCGACAGTAGTTATCTCTGTCCATCTCGTCCTGCTTCGAGAGGCACAGCGAAAGAGGAGGACAGAGGGAGGATGTAACCGTGATGGAGCAGGAGAAGAAGAAGAGGTTGAGGGATGGAGGGGGAAGGGAGACGAATGGAAGATAGGAAGAGAGAGAGAGAGAGAGGGCGAGAAGTGAGGGGCGATAGAAGGCAGATCCATCAATCTCTCCCGGTGGGGCATGACAGCGGTTTGGATGGCTAGACTGATGCCTGTGGGCGAGCTCACTTAGGGCCCGGGGCCGCCAGTCTCTCCCCCTGTGGACGCACCTGGTTCCCACCGCTGACACAGCACCTACCAAACACACACACACACACACACACACACACACACACACACACACACACACACACACTCACACACACAGACACACACACACACACACACACACACACACACACACACACACTCACACACACGCACACACACACACAACACACACTCACTAACATTGAAAACACACTTACACAAAACACATACACACACAAACACACACGTACAACACCATCACCATCACACAACAGACACCCAAACACGCACATTAGATACACAACACCCACAGCCACCTCATGCAAGCCAAGCCAACGTTGCCACCAGCCCGGGCCAGAGAAAGGCCTCAGAGAGTGGGAGGGAGCATTAAAGCGCCGACAATATTTGTATGACTGTGATTCACGGGCGATAGGATGTGCCGCGATCCCGGTGCCTCGCCTCATCAAACCCCGCTGCTAATGGAAGTTCACTCATCCATAACTTTAATGTTGACAACCCTGGAGCTGCTCCCGGTGCAGGCACCAAGGTGAGCCTCCGGGCGGCCTCTCCAATCTCTCTCTCCTCTCTGATTGCGCCTATCGACGCGGCGGGGAGCGGACGTCGGGATCGAAACGGGAACAGAGGATGACGGAAGAGAAGAGAGAGAGAGAAAGGGGGGAGAATGCGATAGAAAGGAGGAGGGAGGGGGGTAGTGCCGATAAGTTGGGGCAGGGACAAGGTTGCTCAGACAGGCCCCTGCTTGCTGGCAGAGAGGCGATATCCGTCACTGTAGCATTAATTATATTCTCTCTTCATTAGAGGGACCCATGGGGCTCACGCAGTTATTAGACCCGGCCCAATTAAGCCTGCGGTGAGCTAACGATGCTGGAGCCAGGGTTGGGACCTGGGAGGAGATGGCGGTGGGAGTGGGTCTGTTTCAGTGCGGGTGTGTGTGTGTGTGCGGGTGTGTGTGTGTGTGTGTGTATGTGTGTGTGGGTGTTTAGGTGTGTGTTGGGAGGGGGTGTAGGGTTACGTGGATTCAGACCAGCCTAGATCAGCCTTTGGGGGGGTTGAAAAAAGGTTGTGAAAGAAAGTGGAATATTTTCTTCTCCATACATTCAAGTGTACTTTTTTAATACCGCGTGTTCGGACATCGTCAGTCTCCATCCACTCGGAAGAAAGTGTAGCGGTTCGATGTTCAATTATAAATCACCATCTTAAGTATTTATTTGAGTCGAAATGTTGAGGCATGTCTCACGAGGACTGAAACGTACATGGTCCCAAGGTCAAGATGGAGAAGACGGTAAGCAGACTCTTACTATGGTTACTATGGTAACCCCCTGACTACCAAGGTCTGCGGCTGGTCCAGGACCAGTTTATTGAAGCCCACTGAAAGTTATTGTGCCATGAAGGACAATGGCGTCCCCAATCACTCCGGTTTACTGTCCCACCAGGCAATCCAGCAGATAGGCAATACCTCACCTTTATGATTCGGGGAAGAAGTCCAAAACGCGCATGAGCATTAGCACATTATAGGAGCTTTACTGTGTCAAAGTTTGAAACCTGTACAGCTGCCTTTTCAGCCTGACTCTTAACGAGGCATAAACACGTCAACAAAAATTGGAACCCGAAATATAAACCTGCCATTTTTATCATCCAGTGTCCAGTCCTGACATTTACAGGTTGTGTTTTATAGAAAGCGGAAGTGCCACAAAGAATTAAACACTGCACAGAGCCAAACCGGACCCCAAGAAAAGACAGTGAGTGCAGGGTGCTTGCCGGTGCGCTGGGTGGCCGCAGTAGCTTATGAACCAGACACAGCAAATGAATTGTTATGGTTAGCAGCTGGAGAGAATCGATGAGTTTACTTCTCCTTGATGCGGGGCCCGTTTCCTATCGCCGCCGTGCGTGTGGTTGATTAGGCCCATCGACTGGTCCTGTCGGGGGAGCGGGGAGGGATCGCCAGCCCGGCCGCCACACACACTCGCTGGGTCACCACCTGCTCTGGTCCCCCGCTGCGTCTGGAGCACCGCCGCCGCCGCCCTTGAACCCCGGGGCCCATCCGTCCGTGGAGGGCCAGACGCGGAGGGGCCGTAACCCGTTTTACACGGTAAATAGGAAATCCCAGTGCACGTCGTCAAATTGGGAGGAAGTGTGAACTCTCAGCTGCGCCGCAAGATGGTGATGACCCGGGCACTTATAGTGTGAACCAGCCAGCAAAGAGGCAGGAGTACAGCGTGAGAGAGAGAGAGAGAGAGAGAGAGAGAGAGAGAGAGAGAGAGAGAGAGAGAGAGAGAGAGAGAGAGAACAGCAAGACAACAATCCACAGGGAAACGGCGAAATGCATTCTCTTCACTCCCTCCATCTGTCTCTCTCTAAACACACCCCACCATGCCCCACGATAACCCCCACAAAACACAAAGGCAACGGCCCACCCACTCTCCATCCAAGAAGGATCCCAGGCCAGATAAACGACCCTTCATCCATAACAACAGCAGCCTGTAGTCTGAAGGCTACCTGAAAGGCCACGGTCTGTGAGAGCCTCAGAGCAATCAAGGTCCTAACAGAATCCATAGACGCTCCAGATGGATCTCTGGGGGCTTAGCCGACCTTTGGTTATTAATGGCGCCATGACAACGGCGAGGACCTACCCTGCTGAACATGCACTTCTCTCATCCAATCTAATCCTCCCTAATGATGCACGGATTTCATATTTATCAGCTCGAGCCCGGCCGCATTCGTCACGTCGCCGCGGAAACAGTGGCTGTGTCTTTGGGCCAAAGGAGAACTAGGGAGGAGACCAGTCGTCCGGATCAGGAGAGGATATTAGCCCCTTTGCATCAAAGCCCTAAAGTGAAAGTCATAGAAATTATTATTTGAATCTCCACACAATAAAAGTGCCAAGCCGGGGGGGTTTTTCGTGCTCTCACGGCAACGGAACCCTTCGTTATCACTCCCGGCCCGTTGTTTGATTTGGGTGCTGGCCGGTGCTGAAGGCAGGCGTATTTCACAGGCCCTTCACGTCGTTTGGGAGGGTTTCATTCGCGCACCCAACACTTGAGTGCCAGAAGTCATATTTCCTAAAACGTTGAATGTGTCATCAGAAGTTTCATTCAGCACATATTGAAAGAGGAAGTGAAAATAGAGGTCTGTTAAAGAGGAAGGAAAATTAAAGCCATGGAATAGACTTATATATTATATGTATATCTATATATATAACATATAATATATATATGATATATATATATATATATATGAGTGTTGAGTGTTTTCTCATGTGGCTTTTTTGTTCCTGAACATAAGCAATGCGCCTTTAGCATCGTGGCATCTTGATTGAGCATGTACATGCTTGGCATACAAAGCCATACACGTAAACTCTGCATAGTACACACACACCCACACACACTCACACACCCACACACACACGCACACACACACACACACACACACACACACACACACACACACACACACACACACACTATTCAGTCGGGGCCAGACTGATAGCTCAACAGTGAGCTTTAAGCCAAAAAAAGTAAAAAACACAAAACAGAGCTATGTATGGACGAAATTATAAAACAAGTAACAAAAAACACGACGTTAAATTCAGAACGTCTAACTCCCGATGTCTTTAATCCATGCGCCCTGTACCGGCTCCTCTGGGAACTATGAACTAACTGAGATCTTACTTCGGTTTAGCCATCTTTCTTTTCCAAAACGAATCGAATCCGAAACATTCTACCACCCACCCTCAACCTAACCGTCGCAAACTTTGTTTATATATTATGTTTTTATTGCGTGGGTAATAATGTGTCAAACTTATTTAAGAAAGGAATGCATACACATACATTTATAACAAACCCATTCAATTAAAAGCAAAACATTTATATGTATATTCATGCAGCCCGAGCAGTATTGGAATTACCGCTCCCCTGCTCCTCCTCACAGCTCAGAGACAGACTCATATTGACAGAACTGAGACCTGTCTGGACTGATGCTTTGAAAGCTTGGTGATGAGAAAGGGGTCTACACAAAATACAAACAAATACACAGGCACATGCATAGAAAGAGTAAACCTATAAGTTATTCACTTTCAAAGAGTGTAAACTGATATGATATCCATCTTATGTTCCTACTGACTGACTCCAGACTCCCAGTCCAGAGATTTTAAAAGTGCGTTTGATTCCCCTTGTGGCTCATTCGTGTAATGATTTTAAACAGAAACGAAAGTAATTTAGTAAGAAGGGTGTCTTGGAATCACACGGATGGGCTCGACAAAACGATAAAAAAAACAAGAGAGATCGCATACAACTTGCGTTAAAACATATTAATCAAACCAAGCGATGTGTTATGCGGTTTAATGAAGAGTGGTGTCGTGTTCTGTAGCGGTAGCGACTCATGTCAACTCAACCGGTCATGGTGACTGATTTTTTTTTTACCTCCGAGAACATGCTACAATTTTTATACTATCACGATTTATGTGGCAACAACGCTTAGATTTTTTAGATTAGCCTAACTTTCTAAAATATGGAGCCTATTATCCAGAGCTGAGTTTATTTTGTTTTGTTGATTGGTCTTTTATTATAATTAGTAAAACAAAGTTGGGTATGTTTTGATTTCCTAGTATGGTGCAACGAGGACCGGACAGTGTTAATTTTGACATCAAATTTTTATTTAGTCTTAGTCATAGTCTTTTGACTAAAATAAAATTTAGTTTTGATCCTATTTTAGTCATCTGAAAGTTTTAGTTTTAGTTTTAGTTTTAGTGGACTAAATATCATACGATTTTAGTCGAGTAAACGTACAGTAGATTTAGTTGACTAAAATGT
>JAVQJS010130212.1:0-17310 GCA_036024795.1 Galaxias rostratus | reverse complement strand
TATCCTGTCAGGCCAACTAACACACATGTTTCTCATTGTAAAATGATCATTTGCAGTGTATGAGCAAGTCGTAGTGACCCTTGTGTTCAGCATCCGCACAGTACCAGCAGAAGATGCGTCTAAACGGAAGCCTGAGAATGTTTAGCTTTACTGTTTTTTTTCTTACTCCAGTTGGTCACATTTCCATGGGTAAATGGGGTTTGTTTATGCTACATCCCATTGCAGTAGTTGGCTCTCACTGTTTCTAGGTCTGGTGCCCTTGGAGTTTCTCCTCCAGGCATGTCCCTCAGCGGATTCCGAGTCTGAACTAAGTGTAATTCCTCACTTTACAAATGTTTTTCTACGCTCCACAGGAACAATAACTGACCGTCACACTCCGAGTTTAGTGTGGTGTCAAATAAGTCTGTTGTTTAGCAGAATAAATAAGGGCTTCTTACAGTTCTATCTGCTTTGTAAGAACTTTGAACCCAAGACCCTTGTGTGTTATCCTCAACAAACTGGGAGGCTGTGAGCTCAGCAATTGTAGGGTAAAGTCGTCACTAACAAGGCTCTGAGAGGGTTAACAGACACAGCTCTAAACAGGACAGGGCCACTTCCTTTTAAGGTCATCAGTCTGCAGGAGAATGAGAGAAAGAAGGGAGTTAACAGAAAAAGAAAGCAAGAAGGAGGGAGCTGGACAAGACAATCAGGAAAATAGATGTAGCGTTTTAGGGTAGGAGGATTTACGGCTAACTGGGCAAAATGTTTGAGAACAAGCCAGAGAGAGAGCATGAGTGAGCTGTATATAAAAGTAAAGAAAAATACACTTTAGCTGGTGTATAATGTGCTTCTATGAGAGAGGCACTGTGAGAAAATGAACTGGCTAAAAAAAGAATAGGAGATGCACACACCGGAAGGGAGAGGAAGAGCAGGAGGAGAGTGATTGCGTAGGCAAAACGGTGTTGAGGAGACGGAGTGACAGAGAAGTGGGAAAGCCGGAAAAGACTGAGAGTGAAAATAGACTACTAAGTGAACGGTACATTACTCAAATAATGGCTTGTCTCTTTTAATCTCATGGACTCCTACTATTCTTTCTGCTTATCTGCCTGTCTGTCGTCTTGCGCCTGTCTAGCGTGTCCACGTCTCTGGTGGTTAAATATGTACAGTAGGACAAAATGTGTTGCAAGCTATGTTCATGTACAGCACTACAAATGTATTAGTGTGTTTGTGTATATGTGTAAGCACATGTGTGGGTGTAATTAACACGTTCTCTTAACCACCAGTGTCAAAGTAAACCTATTGGGACTTAGCTATTGTCCCATTGCAGCTTGTCTCACTATACCATGTTAACCATCTGAAGTCAGCCGTCTCTGTGCCCACCCGGTCAGAAGGACCTGGTGATATGTTGCTGTATTATAGTCTGTGAAATGTTGTAAGTAGATTTGGACTAAGTGGGCAGCCCTACTATACAAATGGCGTGTCCATGGGTTCCCAGCTGACACTCACATGACAGAGTGTGGCCTTGCAACCAAGCCTTTCCCCTCAGCGTTTAACAGGCAGAACTAAAGCTTGACACACAACCTCGTTCCCCCATACCACAGTTTTGGGATGCATTCATTTCTGTTTGATTATATTGGTTGTTCATCAGTCCATTCTATGATGTAATGATGCTGGGCTGTGCACTTCAGCATCGGCTACGTAGACTCCAAGTGACATTTCCAATCACCCATTGTGGAATATGGAGTGTTTGAATCTTTTGTGTTTTGTACTTGTGTTTGTTCCACAGAGGGGCAACCTATATGGTGGGCTCCCTGCTCTTCATATAACCCAGCTCTTATCTCCAACCAGGTCTTGGGGCACAGAGATAGTAAGAGGAAGGGAGACAAAACCCAGAAAACGGGCAGAAGAGAGAATAAGCAAAGATAATTGAGAAAAGAATGAACTGCTTTATTTTTTAGGGTGTATTTTGGGCTTTTATCCCTGTCTTTTCTGCACAAGAGGTTGGATATAATTTTCCTACACGGTCTCCTTCCCAGACCAGGTAGGATTGGCCGGCGGCTGAGGCCCTCTTGTCTGTCCCATTCCAATTTGAAGTGTCACAGAACAAGCCTGTCCTTTCTCTCGATCAGTCAATTCCAGTTTTCGCTCTCTCTCTCACCCAATTTTTACGCAATGTTCATCTCTATCGTCTTAACATTTCTCTTATTGCACCATCTTGTTTCTCTTTCTAATCCTGTGGTCGTTATGGTAGTGAGTGGGTGTTTGGGTGAGGAAGGGAGGGATGGATGCAGGAATGATCTGCCACTTGGTAAAAGCTGGATAAAAGAGTGATGAGGTGGAGGGCAGGGGGTGGTTGGGGGAGGGGAGGGGGGCTGGCTGGAGTATTGTTATGGCAATGTGGAAGTCCTCCTTGTATTTGGTTGTCATGGCAACTTCAGGCACACCATAGCCCCACACATGATGGTGGCTGAAGCACTTCACTCAGGTACACACACACACACACACACATGCATTCATTACATTTACAAAATAACACAAATATACGTACTTTACATACAATTTCTTTATTTGAGGATCTATGTAATCTATCGTATTGTGTTTTAGCTGTTTCTGTTTTTCTGTTTTGTTGGATCTTTGGGAGGTTTTGAATCGTTTGAAGTATTTTACTGCTGGATGACCGTTCCCATTTTATAAACTTATTGCCTTATATTTATTCAATGTAGGATAATACCAATTCAAGCTACTTAGCTGCAAGATGCTGTTATTTGGCATGGGCGATATATATGTCCTACAATTTTCATATTTTCTGACAAACTATGTATGATTTTTTGGGCCAATGTTCTTGTAAACAAACTTAAAGCACAAGGCAGACTTGCACTATCGACTATGAGTACAATGACAGAAATTGTAAAAACTGTCTTTTTGTTTTTTGTCTTGGTTGTGAGTTGATTTGGATGCTCAACTTCACGCACACATTCTAAAAGCGCAACAAGCAACGGAAACAACAAAGTTCAGCCTTGCTCAAAGAAAGTATTGGACCTCCAAAGTCAAGTCAGCAACAGGTTAACAGTTAACAGTTCAGCCATACACCCGAAGAAACACAATACATCCACTTCTGCATGCTAGACAGTTGCCATCACATAAGCAATGTCACAAAAATTGTAAATTTCATATACAATTTTTATATTAAATAATTCACCATACACATTGACATATGATACTACAATATAATAGAATACTAGGCCAATCAGTCAAGACATTATTCACCTGTCCAATGTTGTTTAGGACCCCCATGTGCTGTCAAAACAGCTTTGACTAGTTGAGGCATAGACACTACAAGACCTTTTGAAGGTGTCCTGTGGTATCTGGCACCAAGATATAGCAACAGATCCTAAGTCCTGTAAGTTGTTAGGTTGGCCGTGGCGATGGTACTTGTTGTTCCAGCGCATCCATAGAGTCTCAATCGGATTGAGATCTGTGAAATGTTGAGATCTTGAACTCTGTTCCTCAAACTATTCCTTAACCTTTTTTCTTTTAAACCTTCCCAACCTTATTTCCCGTTGTACATCCTGGTCTCATCTTGCCCCTTGGTAAATGACGCACACGCACCTATTCATCCCCATGATTAATAAGGAAACGGGATTCATCAGACCAGGCCATGTTCCTCCATTGCTCCATGGTCCAGTTCTTACACTCACATACCCATTGTAGGCACATTCAGCGGTGGACAGGGGACAACATGGGCACTCTGACTGATCTGCTCTACGCAACAAACTGAAATGCACTGAATGAAAGAACACCTTTCTACCATAGCCTGTATTAACTACTCAATCACCAAGCTTATTTGGAGCTCATGACCCTGCCACTGGTACACCGGTTGTCAATCCTTGGGCCACTTTTGTTAGGTACTAGCCACTGCATACCAAGAACACCCCACAAGACCTGCAGCTTTTGAGATGCTCTGACCCATTTGCCCAACCAATTTGGCCATTATCCAAGTTACTCAGATCCTTATGCTTGTCCATTTTTCCTGCTTCCAACACCAACATCATGAACTCACTATTCACTTACCGCATAACTTATTCCATCTCATGACAAGCACCTACATAACAAGATGATCAATGTTATTCGCTTCCCCTATCAGTAATTTAATGTTATGGCTGATCAGTGTTTGTATATCTATATAAGCTGGACAAAGTCATTTTGAAGATTATTTTTAAAACAAGTGAATAGAGAGTAAAATCTTAAGATTTTGTGCTTTTTATGAAACGTTCATGAATATAAAAGACTAAGAAATTGTCAGTATCTATAGAGTCTATAAAGGTTGTGTCGAAAAAAGATTTTTTATTTTAACAAGTTGATGGTAGGTAGGGCAAACCAATCTTTAATCATTAAAAACCTCCTTTGGCCAGCTTTCGCATTAGTTTACTCATTATCGTGAAAAAAACTCTGGATATGTTTTTACAGAAAAAAACATTTATTTTACAGTTATATGAATTCTAAACCAAACTAAAACTAATTAACTAGCTAGCAAGCTAGTGGTAATGCTCTTTACATGTACAGACGCAACCTTTCAGTTCCTACCTATAATCAACAGTTAATATTTTTCCGGACATCCTGTTGGGTCATAACAAAATTCTGATTAACTTATGAACACATACTCTTGGTCTTGTCAAAGGGCCTCGATGGAAAGAATTTAATCAAGTTAGTCGTGATTCAAGCACAGTATATGACACTTATTTTAATTGTCAATTTTATTGAATTTTCACAGTAATTCCACACATTTTAGGTGGCTTAAGTTTTTTTAGAAGTAATGATATGCTGCAGAAATGGTGATTGTCAGCTGACAGCTATGACCCAAGCTTTCCTCTTAGTCCATGATCTTTGGGGGAACGTTGACTAAAATAAGACAATTTAAAAATTGGGCTACTCATGGTACGTAGCTGAATTGTGTACCCAGTGCATTGATATAGCAGCATAAATGTGATTGAATAGATTTACCCAATTTAAGATAACTAGCGTGTATAATCTCATGATCCCAGCTAGATTTTCTCTAACAATATTAAGGTCATTGTTAAATACCGCAGTCACACCTGATAATGTTGTGCTTTAACAATTATTCAGTAATGTAATGTTTTTGTTAGGTAGCTAAAGAATGAGCCATCGTTACAACGGTATCAAGTAAGTTTTGTTTTCAAGGTAGTTTGAAGTGATATTTCATGCTCACTAACTTGCAGAACAGTCAAATACAATAACATTTGTACTCAAGTTACCTTGTGATGCATATTTGTACAATCAAAAGCTGCCCATTCTTGCGGAATTTTGCAAGCGTTCTAACTTGCTCAACTCTGACTGTTGACCGCTCCATATGGTAACTGTTTAAACGCACTTCAATAATCCCAAACATGATATAGACATATTTATGGGCAGAGCTCTGCTGTCTGCTAGAGACAACTAAATCCCAAAGAATAAAATGAATGGACCCAAAACTTTATTGTTGTCTTGATCGAACTTTACAATGATCGTACACATTTATTTTTTAAAATGTTTGGTCACAGAATTTGATTCCGTTTCCATGCTAAGCGCAGTCTGACACCAGAGTTAATTTTCTTATTCAAGACAGACTTTTCCTAAAGCCATTCCTGTGTTGTCTTGGCTGTGTTCGTAGCGTTTTGCTTCATTGTCCTGCTGGAAGATGAACATGTGCCCCAATCTGAAGACCAGATCACTCCAGAGTAGATTTTCATGAAGGATCTCTCTCTACTTTGCTCCTTTCATCTTTCCCTCAATCCTGACTAGTCTCCCAGTTCCTGCAGCTGAAAAACATCCCCACAGCCATGGTTGACTGAAGTGATGGTATTGAACAGGTGGATACCAGTTCCTCGTTTTCTCTGAACGCGACGCTTGGTTTCCAGGCCAACAAGTTCAATCTTGGTATTATCAGTCCAGATAATCTTGCTCCGTGTGTGAGACTCCTTGGTGTTTTAGCAAACTCCAAGCGGGCAGTCATGTGGCAGGAGGGGCTTCTGTCTGGCGCCTCTTCCACCAAGGCATGATTGGTGGAGGGCTGCACTTACGGTTTTCATTCTGGAAATTTCTCTCCTATCCACAAAGAAATGTTAGAGTCCATGGAGTTTTTGTTTGCACCTCAATTATTCAGTTTGGCATGGCAGCTTCCTCGGAGAGGGGTCCTTGTGGTTACAACCTTGTTCTATTTAACAATGGTGGATGCCACTTTGTTCTTCTAGACCTTCAATGTGGCAGAATTGTTTTTGTGCCCATCCCCAGGTAGTTCCTTCAACACAGTCCTGCCTCAGAGGTCCACAGGCAAATACTTAAACTTAATGGCTTAGTTTTCTTCTTTCTTTACGTGTACGGTCAACTGTGGGACCTTTCATGTAGATAGGTTTGTACGTTTCAACACATGTCCAATCAATTTAAATTGTCCACAGGTAGAAGTTGTAAAAACATCTCAAGGAGGATCAATGGAAAAAAATGTGCAACTGAGCTTATCTTTAATCGTCAAAGCAAAGAGTTTGCTTATGTGTGTAACTGATCATTTGCACATTATCTACAACTTGTACAACCCTCTCTTTAAGCTTTGTCATGAAGAGGTATTGTGTGTAGACAAGAGTGTTTCAGAATAAGGTTGAAACATACACACTGTGTTCAAGATTGTTATCCATGCGTTTTGGAATTAGAAACGTATTTTCAAATAGATTTAACCCAGTGGTCAGACCTTTTACAACACATGCTTTGCTGCAGAAGTGTATTTTTAGTAAGGTTTGATCTGTTGATGCCATTCAACCCTTATGTTTTTTTATACAAACATGTTCACGCTCATAAAGGTTTTAATAGGAGATTGGGTGAAGCATGCACAGTAGATTTAAAAAATGGGGTTATCAGAGGGAACACTATACAATCATGAGTTTGGGCATATCCAAAAAGAGAACGCAAAGAGGGGTAAAGAATGTGTTGGGACAGATGTGTAGTAGATCCGATAAGAATAAACTAATCCTGCTCCTCCTTAGAGACCAGTGAATTGACAGAGCCATGATGGACCTGTTTGAAAAAGAAGTATGTGTGTACTCGTAATACATGGCTAACCTAAGTCTCACATTTTTGCAGTCACGTAACTGGTTTTGCTTCGTTCTGAAAAGCAGTCGACCAGAAATATACGAATACACAGAGAGGAAGTTGAATAGAAAATGGTCAATGCTTATATTTCCCAATATTATCATTTTTATTTTTCATGGTATGCCAATATCAATATGGCAGGGAAATGGCCAGGTGAGTTGGTAAGTGCAGCCTGTGTGTTAGGGTCTAGCACCTGTATTCACATAGCACAACTAATAGGTTATGACAGCATGGTAATGAAGTGTGAATGGAGACTCACTAGGAGCTCCCTGGACTGTGTTACTGACACTGGTCTGTCAACATCTCACCGCAAGGAAGTACACACTCACTCTCTCACACACACACACACATGCATTGCTCTGGACTTGTGTGTCTAAGAGACACCTGGTGACAGTGTCTCTTGAGGGCCCTTATTCTGCCAGTGATGTAACCTGGAAGTTGTCTGTTTTGATTTTGTCAATGGCGGAAACATTTTTACTTTGTGTAAACGATCGCTTTCTTGTGTTCTCTTTTTTTAACGTAATTAGATGCTCTGGTTGTAACTATTCAAGTTGAAGCATTGTATAATATTCTATTAGCATTGTTTTAGCCATATTTGTTACAAAAATAGATAGTTTGCTAGCGTCAGTTTACTTGATCTGTTCATCTTGAATGCAAATGTAACTTACACATACATTCATTATCTATGTGACTGAGACTATGCTTTGTGTTCGTTTTCCGATTCACACATCTACGTCCAGCTTTATTTTTTTACTTTAAAAACTAACTTTCTTTAACAGCATCTCCTCTCCTCAGGAGTTTATCTGTTTGTGTTTTTATTTAATTACTTTGCTGTCTTGATAGCTATTGCCTGCAAGACTAGTACAAACACACAATTGCTGTGTAGGAACATTTTCACACATGCATGCTAACACATGTCATACAGGGACAGAATGCATGAATGTGTCATACAAGAATGTACATAAAACAACAACAACAATAGCCACACTTGTGCACACTCAAACTCCAAAAGCCGTGCATACTCTTCTTTTCCTTTCATTGTGCTCAGATCAAACTGTTGTAGCTTTTTTTATAATCTGACACATACGAGCCTTCATATCCATATCTTAAAGGTAAATGTGAGCACCATTGCCACTGTGTGAATTAAATATTATTTGTGCTTTGTACTGAAATGGCACTGTATACTTTTGTGTAAGCCCTGCTTGCATTTAATTTAGGAATTATATAAACATAATTGTGTGTTTGGGAGAGGGAATCACTGTTTCAGAATCAATCTTTTTATGTTCGTTTGTCTTGTACATTGTTTTGTTTTTAGTCACTTCTAAAATGATTTTGCAGAGAAAAACGTCTGTATAAACATACAGAATTGCAAGGTGTGAAATGCAAAAACTTAATACTTTTCCTTCTCTATTTGCTCTGCCTCTCCCTGCAGCCCCTCCTCCCAGATATAGCAGAAGAGCGTCGGGTAAGTGTTTGACGTCATTTTTCTGTAATCTCTACCAGGGAGGTACCTACTTAGATCCCTGCTCAAACTTAAACCAACAGGCATTTAGAATAGTAAATGCCAATTGAATAGATTTACAAACATTTTCTATCATGTTTTTTTTTTAAGGGTCCTGTAAAATGTCCCATAACCTGAGAACCAACACAGTATTCTGGGTACACAATCTCATTGCCAGTTCCATTGGCCTGTTGTTGACTTAAGAGTTATCCTGTGTTGTCATAGTGCCATGGACTTTGATAACTGTAGGGTGTGGCTGTGTGTTTATCTTTTAAAGTCTGCTACTGTCAGTAAGACTTGACTATATGCCAATTCCTCACTCATCGTAAAGTATTTTACAACTGTTAAGACTAATGACAGCTGGAAAACACGGAATGCAATAAGCTAAGTCTTACTTACCACTCTGTTCCTTTAAGAAAACATAATTTGTGACAGTCGCACCCTTCTCTCTGCACGTGTTACATAGTATCTGTTTGTTCGCTCTCTCTCTGCGTGCTCTTCTGTATCTCTTATAACATTCAACCGTTGTCTTCTTACCCGTTATTGTAAATCTACCCCCGATGTATGTAAACCGTGCTTCCTCAGTGTGTGCGGAGGCCTATAACCCAGATGAAGAAGAGGAGGACACGGAGCCCAGAGTGGTTCACCCAAAAACAGACGAGCAGCGCTGTCGACTGCAGGAAGCCTGTCGAGACATTCTTCTATTCAAAACCCTGGACCCGGTAATGAACAAATGCACTGTATGGTACTGGTCTTTGCAACCTTCATTATTGCTGTCCCTCGCCTTATCCCGTCACTTCATGTCTCCAGGAACAATTCTCAGAGGTATTGGATGCCATGTTTGAGGTGCTGGTCCTACCCCAGGACCATGTCATAGACCAGGGAGATGATGGGGATAACTTCTATGTCATCGAGAGGTAGGCCCTCTTGACTTATGTAGCTACATACATGGATTCATATGTTTCTGGTGAATTATTCTATTGTTTTTTTGTAAATAGACCAGATTTCCACAGTATTCTCAAGAAGGGAAAAACAGGGGACAGGCACAAAACTAGGGCACGCCCACAAAACGATCTCCTCAGATCGTTTTTCCTGGTGGCTCGACAGGTGTGTTTGAGAGAGTTTCAGAAATGTTACAGTGGCGATGGTCTCCATTGATAGTGCCTGTAATGAACACTCACACAACACAGCACCGATGTCCTCATTCATGCCCAGTGCTATTCTCTCTTTCTCTCTCACCATCAAAAATCGACACAGGCTCGAACTTATCCAAAACACGACCAGCAGTATCATCACTTAAAGCTAAGTCCAAGGAACACATCACAGCCATCCTTATGAAGCTACATTGTCTCCCTGATTGATTTTCCCGAGCGACATCCCTTGCGGGTCCTGTAATAACCTGTCCCCTACGCTCCTATGAAACCGTCTCGAGGAGTCCTTTCCCCCTCTCTGCTCCAGACCATCGGTGCCAAGGCCCTCGGCCGCACTGCTTCCACACTCTGGAGCTCTGCTCCACCCCACATCAGAATGTTAATGTTCAAACACCTAAAAACACCTGTTTATACAAGCTTACTCCTTATCATGCCTGACACTGTCAGGTATATTTCACCTGTAACCCGGCCTACCTGTGATGTTTCTTGATGTTCCCCACCTCAATACCCATGTGTCTGTCCTATATGAATTGCATTTTGATTGGATGTTGACATTGTACAGTTTTAACTGTATATGCCATGCCATATATGGTGACCTCGGATGTCCAGGAAGCCAACCATTAATTAAAAATATTATTCATTATTATCTAAGTCTTACTTCCGTGAGAACAATTTCCCAAAGCCTGAAGATACCACGTTTATCCGTACAAACACTAGCACCCAGGTATTTACCCCATGGGACTATGCAGCCGGCATACCGCTTTGGAGGGAGACATGTTCTGTCTCCATGAGATTCATTTTCTTTGACACAAATAGTGCCAATTCATCCCAGAACAGCAAAGGACCCTCTGAAGATGTTGTAGGAAACCGGTACATAAGTGTCTATAGCCACAGTGAAGCATATGGCAGCATGCTTACATAACCTGAAATGAAGAAGCCACTGTTCCAAACCAGCAATAAAAAGTCGAACTACAGTTTGCACATGAGGATAAAGAAATTAAACCGTTTGGCTTTGATCACCATCTCAATGTTTAGATGAAAAAGGGGGAGGCCTGGACACCAAAGATCACCAACCCAACTGTGAATCACAGTAGTGTAACCATCATATCGTGGAGGTGCTTGGCTGCAATATGGACTAGTACACTAAATAGCTGGCATCATGAGAAACGGATGTGGATACATTGAAAAAAATTCTCAGTATCAGCCAGGAAGTGAAAGCTTGGTTGCAAATCGATCTACCAAATGGACCCTCTAAGTTGTGGCATAGCTTAAGGATAACAAAGTTAACGTATTGGAGTGTCCATCACAAAGCTCTGACCTCAATCCAGTTGAAAATGCAGAATTGAAAAAGCGTGTGCAAACAAAGAGCCATACAAATCTGATTGGATGAGCCTAGTTCTCAGGAGGAATGGGTCAAAATGCCTGCATCTTGTGAGAATCTTGTGGAATGCTACCTGAAACCATGTTTGACCCAAATTAAACAATTTTAGGAGAAAGTTATCAAATATTATTTGCGTGATATTTCCTAACCCACTGGTAATGAGAGAGTTCAAAGCGTTTTATTTGTCAAATTCACAGTATAATACAAAATCATTCTGAGCAAAGAAAGTCTTATGACATGGCAGGCAACAACTACGTAGAACAGAGCCAAAATATCCATTCCAGAAATGTAAATTATATAAAAGCAACTAAGATATACATCATATGTACAGATGGTGTATATGGACAGTGGGAATTGGGGTACGAATGAACGAAAAATGTAAGTTGATAGCATAATTCTCTTTACTATTATTGTGAAATGTAATTCTCTAAACAGTGATCCTTACTGTCCGAGGCAGGGAATTTTTACTAGGATTAAATATTGGAAATGGTTTCAATGCACTTGGCTTTGGTCTATTTATCCTCCGGCTTCAACTGTATGAACCTAGACCTTTCCTGGTACTTGTTCCCTCAGTCTTGCATTCAGTCCATGGCGTGCTACAACAATTGATCATCATGCTGCTCCTCCTCATACTAATCCTGTCAAACTCCGGGAGTACACCACCTGCACCATGAGCTTTAAACCATGCAGGCAGCTAATGACTGGCCACTGCAGTGTCTTACAAAAGGACTGTTTAATCTCTGCAACACAAAGCGGAGCGTATTCCCCTCCCAGTGGTTAATCCCGTCGGACCCATAGAGCTGCATGTGCTGACTGTTACAGTCCTGATACTTTCTCTCTCTCACACACACACACACACACACATACAGTTAATACGTATGCAGGTCACATTACCACAGTGTCTGGACAACTCACTCTTTAGCACTCTTTGTCACGAGCACATGTATACACAGAGTTTTCTTAAATACAGACTTTTAAACTGGCACACGTTGCTTGGCCCTGTATAAATACTTTCATAAAATTTGGTCTAACTTTTTAAGGCGAAAGGATTGTGGTGTTAAATGAAAGGTTAGCATGTGCCCTATTTTTATCAATCTTTTATTTTTCAAATAAATACAAAGCATATTTTCTGCTTTCTTTTGCCCCTTCTACTCTTTACCTCTCCTCACTGCCCTCTCCTCACCTCTCATTCCTTTCTGTCGCCAATCCTCTTCTCTCCAGGGGAGTGTATGACATAGTTGTCCAGAAGGATGGGGCAGGCTTATGTGTTGGCCAGTATGACAACAAGGGCAGCTTTGGGGAACTGGCCCTGATGTACAACACACCCCGTGCTGCTACTATTGTTGCCACTACGGAAGGCTCACTCTGGGGCCTGGTAAGACTTCACACCACCTTCAACACGAGATGTGCTCCCGTCACCTTATTAGCCTGCTACCTATCACGTCACATCATCATGCTATTGGTCAATGGCTACTCCTGATTGCGTGGTACTTTCAGCAAATACAGCGCCACCTTGTGGTTAGTTAGACATCAGCTAACCGATCCCCCCTTCCTAGTTGTAGTCACTTCTCTGTTGTGTTTGACTTTTCAGTGCTTACTGTAGGTATGCCTTTTTGTTCTTTAGGATCGGAACACGTTCCGTAGACTTATTGTGAAGGCCAATGCCAAGAAGAGGAGGATGTACGAGACTTTCATAGAATCTGTGCCGCTGCTTAAATCACTGGAGGTGAGGATGTGGCGAGCCAGGGAGGATACTGAGGCTGTGGAGTGGGGACATACTTTGATGCATTATACAGAAATACACCTGTTCAAATGTGTATTCATGAGTAACCAAACCATTTCTTCTCTCTCCTATTGTATTCAATGTCTGACGTTCTCTATTCTCTCTTTCCCTCTTCATATCAACCCTTGTCCGTTGTCTCTTTTTCCTAGCTGTCGGAGAGGATGAAGATAGTGGATGTATTAGGGCTTAAGCAGTTTGCTGAAGGAGAGCGCATTATCATGCAGGTAAGGTTTCTAGTCACCTTTTCCGGGCTAAGCCTTTTACACCTACACCTTATTTTCCAAAAGTTGAAATGATTGAATACATGTTATATTTATTTACTTTCTATTCCTATCTGCTCCATTCGTTTGTGTTCGTTCTTCTCTAAGCTAATGTGTGCCGTATTCCTCGACAGGGAGACAGTGCGGACTGCTTTTACATAGTTGAGTCTGGAGATGTCAAGATCATGATGAAAAGCAAAGTGAGCCTTCTTCACACTCGTTGTTTCCACCGGCGCTTTGTGTTTCACTACCCGACATCACTGTACATCTGAACTCCAGTCGATCTCTTTGCATTTCTCCATCCACCTTGTCTGCCCTCACATACTGTCTTCACTACCACTTTTGTTACAATATCAAGATGCTCTGATTTGAAACCTGTAAACATGCATTAAGAGCTAAAGACAATGCGGTGTATGTATACACCTTCTCCTATTTGGGCCCTTTTTGTGTGTGTGCCTCTAATTAGACCAAGGCAGACCAGCAGGACAACGCTGAGGTGGAGATCACACGCTGTAGCAGGGGTCAGTACTTTGGAGAGCTGGCCTTGGTCACCAACAAACCCCGTGCTGCCTCCGCCTACGCTGTAGATGACGTCAAGTGCTTGGGTAAGATCCCAGATATTCTGTCCATAATATCCAGGACAAAGATTATCCTCAGGAGGTCTGTAGAAGTATCGTAACAGGTCCCACAATCCTGGTTGAAGCTTATTTTTATATATTTAATTTAAAACGCGGAGGCTTTTTTCGATGATGGAACTTTGACAATAACATCAAACACAAAGGGTCATTGTTTTCATACTAATATTAATTGGGTGCACCTGGAGCTACCAACGGTTAAAGACCCCTTGTGGGATTCATGTATTGTTTGTCATCAGAGACATTGGCAAATCTCAAGGTCCTATGAGTCTTTTGTCTTTTATTTGTTAGTTTATTTGTTTATTTTTTGCACTTGCATCTTTGGAGATGAAGTAAGTTGGTTTCTTATGCTCCACAACTGTGTCATGCCATCTAGAAGTGGTTCATTTGAATCTGGAGATACCGTTTGTTAGTTTGCGGTGTGTGTCGTTGACGTGTCTGCCGTTCTCTCCACAGTAATAGACGTGCAGGCCTTTGAGCGTCTTTTGGGCTCATGTAAGGAGATCATGAAGAGGAACATCGCCCATTACGAGGAGCAGCTGGTAGCGTTGTTTGGCTCCAGCATGGACCTGAGAGACTGAGACCACTCCCTTCGTGCCTTACACACACCCAAACATACACACATGTAGACCCACACATACATGGCATACCTACAAGAGACACACTCTTTCTTAGTTAACTTACCCTTGCACATACTAGCTCGACACACTCCATTATAAGCTCCATCATAGGTACATACACCTTCAGATCACACACAGATTCCTTGCTGCTTGAGCCAGCTTTGACCTCTCAGTATGCTTATCCTAGCTGCTGCAATGACTGTGATACAGTAAGCAGAGCAAGGGCATGAAATTGCACGTACACAAACACACACACAACCGGGCCTGTTAACCTGCTATTAAGCAGGTCTCAGACATGCAAGCTTGACCTTGGGCTTTTTTGAACAGGAACTTGGGTGTGACACACACACACACACACACACACACACACACACACACACACACACACACACACACACACATTAAAACAATCTTCAGCCAAGGACACATCAAAACAAACATTGCGCACACGCTTGCCCAGTCACACATGCACAAACAGACAAACAGGCACCCACATTTGAAAGTACACATGGCAGAAAATTGGAGGAAAACCCTAAAAAATTTAGGAAAAGTTACAATTTACAAAAAAGAATGGTTGGAAGAAAGTTTTAGAAACATTTTATGAGGATAAAAACAAGCTTTGATAAAATATTATTTAAATAAAAAGTGTTTAATCAAGGGAATTGGAGCGGAGTTCTTTCTTCCTGCGTTCCCCCTCTATCTACTGTCGTTGATTGAGTTAGTGCTGGTGATTATTGCAGTACCACAGAAGAAGTCAAAACAACAACCCGAAATTTTTGGGGACTTTATTATACCATACGCCACACACCATTGTATTGATTATTAATGTATTATCATTATTATATATTCATTATCATTATTTTTGTTTTACTTTGACCAATTCAGATAAAAGAGCACCATCTCAGACTAAATGTAAAATGAAAAAAATAAAAAGATAAAACGTTAGTGCTTATTTCTCTTTGATTATTCTCAATGAATTGTCCTGGATAGCAAAAAAGCAAACATTTTGTTAAAAGTGTGTCTTCCTATGTATTCACGCAAGTGTGAACTTCAGTTTGCTTATTGTGCTGGTGACTGCTGACTATTTTTGCAAGCTGTGAGTTTTCAATGTATAAACCCTAATGATTTATGGTTTTACAAACATTTATAACACTAATCTAGTTTTACAAATAATCATATGTATCTATATATATATCACTTCTACATAGCTATAGTTCATCTTTATACGGGTTTTAGTTGTATATAAATATTTTTGTCAGGGTAACAGTTCATTGCTACAGAATCATGTATGTGTTTTCAAGATTTGTGACCGACTGAACGTAGGGAAAACATGTATGAAGTGCATTACACCTCCTATGCAGTAGGTGGAAGAATTTATCATAACCATAAACACAATTTACATCATTTCCGTGAGACGTTTTCTTCGCGAACGCTGACAAAAGCGTGCGTCCAATATTTTTTGTAATCTGGATTTGTAGTGAAAAAACAGCAGATCTAAGATCAAGCTGTTTTAGTGCAAAATACTCATTCCCCGCATGAATGAATTAACCAAGAATGTAAGTAGGCCTTCTGTGACGAATAGCGAAATGGCGATGGAAATGCCTGCCGATTAAACCATACTGTTGATCATAGTGTAATTTCTAGTGTATTAGTTAGAATAGATCAGGTTAAACTTCATCAATATGATGAAGATATCAAAAATATCTGTAGCATGGCATGCAATTTAGTATTAGGCCTCAAGTGAAATGTTATTGCAAACCATCCTAAAATATTAGCAAATATAACTTTCGGGCTTGTACTAACACACCTGAGTTCCAGAAAAAAAAGCTAATTTCGTGACTTACATGCATATTGTATTGTTAAGAATAAGACACATAAGCATGTCATTTCCTTTAACCATAAGATGTGGTTTACATTTTCACAAGTGTGTTTGAAAGAGTTTGCCCAACACCCACAGATAAAAAAAAAACGCCTAATTCCTCTGACCCAAACAAACTAAGAGCAGGCTTATCATGTAGCCTATAAATGTCAGGAATATGGAATTGAGACCAAATGATAAGTCCACACAATGTTTATTATGTTTTTTTAGGACAAAATTCGACTACAATGAACATAAGAATTCACACGTCTTGTCGGCCTTGGTGTAGTTTCTTAAAGCAAAAATTGTTTGGGGATGTGCCTGTATTTGGTCACAAGCTAACACTTGTGTCATGCTAGAAGTTTCCTGTGCCTGTTTTTTGTTGTTGTTCTTCCTTACATCTTTTCACACACATGAGTATAGTCAGTTTTTCTGTACCAGTTCACTATTGCATGACTGTCCTGTATCATCCATTAGCTCCTACAAGGTGAGTTGACATGATATGTGTAATCTATAGACAATAAACGATCTGATGTAGGTTTTAGGAATTCTGTTTTTAGTTTAGGTTAGTATTTATTTTATCTTTTCAAGACTGAATGAGCAGACCTATTGATCAGTTTTGTGTGTCATTGGAAATAATTGCAAAAAATGCAATTGTTTATAACGAACAGTATTCGGGTGTTTCTTCCTTTTGGACATTTCGAAGGTATTGCAATATTAGCCATCCATCCATCCATCCATTGTCAGAACCGCTTATCCTATGCAGGGTTGCGGGGGGGCTGGAGCCTATCCCAGCTGACTTAGGGCGAGAGGCGGGGTACACCCTAGACAGATCGCCAATCCATTGCAGGGCCAACACATAGACATACAATCATTCACAAACACATTCACACCTATGGACAATTTGGAGTCATCAATTTACCTGCATGTTTTTGGAATGTGGGAGGAAACCGGAGTACCCGGAGGAAACCCACGCTAACACGGGGAGAACATGCAAACTCCACA
>JAVQJS010130211.1:0-12237 GCA_036024795.1 Galaxias rostratus | reverse complement strand
TTGCTGTGCCCCACTAACCGCGGCTTTGAGGTTCAGGCCTTCTTGGGGGAAGGAGCCTTTGGCCAAGTGGCCTGGTGTAGGATGGTGGACACAAACATGGAGGTTGCCATCAAAATGTTCAAAAATCACCCGGATGACGTTCTCATGGCAGAGGTAACGTTTACCACGCGGTTCTATGTATTTATTTGTTTGCATGTTTACTTTGGGCTCCCGGTTGACTGACTATTGCCACCAAATATCATTCTCATACACATTACTACAAATGTTGAAACTTTGCACTTAGTCATCTCTAACCCTTCAAAACATACCCTTTAAATCCAGGTCAATATGCTGAAGCGCATCAGTGTTGAGAACCTGGAGATGAAGCACTTCGTTCGTGGCTGCTATGAGGTTCAGGCCTTCTTGGGGGAAGGAGCCTTTGGCCAAGTGGCCCAATATAGAATGGTGGACACAAATATGGGGGTTGCCTTCAAAAATCACCCTGACCATATTCAAATGGCAGAGGTAATGCATACCACCTGTTTCTATGTATTAATTTGTTTGCATACTTACTTTGGGCTCCCGGTTAACTGGCTATTGCCAGCAAATACAATTTTCACGCACATTCCTGTAATTGTTGAAACTTTGCAGCTAGTCATCTTTGAGCCTCCAAAATGTTTTCCTTAAATCCAGGTCAACATGCTGAAGCGCATTAGTGGAGAGAATTTGGAAAGGAACCAGTTAGTTAGTTGGTACGAGTGGTTCCAGTATGGAGGCCATACTTGTCTGGTGTTTGAGTTGTTAGAGCTCAGTCTGTTTGGCTATCTGGCTCAGATAAATTTCAGCCATATGCCCTTGAAGGACATTCAACCCATTGCACTGCAGGTAAATGATTTTGTTAGAGCGTGTATTTATTTAGTGTGCTCCTTTTATGTATGGCTATTATAACCAAGTTGTGCATTGTTTGTTGTATGTAATTCTACTAGAAATGTTTCACAGCATATTTTGACATTATTATCAATCGCTAGAACTCTCACTGCTTTGTTTTGATGTTTTCAGCTGGCCATTGCATTGAAAATACTGAAGAGCCTTGGGCTGATCCACACAGACATAAAACCTGAAAATGGCATGCTGGTCGGCCCTGTAGGACAGCCCTTCCCGGTCAAAATGATTGACTTTGGCTTGGCCTGTAATATCTCTGATGCTCAACCAGGCACCAGTGTTCAAACACTGTACTGTGGGTGAGTTCTTTATGGAGCATTGTAGCACTTCAAATATACAAATATTCAACGTTCAGTGAAAAGCAGAGATTAACTCTTCCCTTTTGGACACAAGCGTTATTGTTGTTAGTTTGTTGTGTTTAATCTAGTTCCTAATTATTTCTCCACCGTCAGGTCTCCAGAGGTCCTCTTGGGCCTTCTTTTCTCAGAAGCCATTGACATGTGGTCTCTGGGCTGTGTGACAGTCAGTTTGTTTTTGGGTTACCTTCTCTACCCTGGAAGGTCTCCGTATGAGATAGTCAGTATAGCTCATGGTCACTATGGATTATTTGAAGGTTGCATGTTATATGTGTTAGTAGTTTTGAATATTGTTCCACTACTCTACTGTAGATGCGCTATAGAACCCAGACCCAGGGCCGGCGAGCTGATCACCTGCTTAGTGTTGGTGTTTTCATCAACAACTTCTTTATAAGAAACTCAGACTGGAGCTTCCCACGTTACAACTTCAAGTCCCTGGTCAAGCAAAAGGGGGTAAGTGTTCTAAATTAATCGTTTAACTTTAAGTAGCTGGGCCTAAGGATGTCTGTACGTGAAATGTAGGTAAACAATTCACGATTGTCACGGGTCACGATTCAAAATCAAAATTGTGTTACTAGGAATGTCTGCCGTCTACCTGTTCCGCAGACGATACTTTCATCAAATTTTAATTCCTCAAAGACTACTTTTAAATTCTGAATTTTATGTTCTCGATTTTTTGTTTTGCCAAATTTTTCCTTCTTTTCACTTTCATTTTTCTTGGTATTTTAATTATTCCTTTACAAAGTATGTTTCTGCTTGTCTTATGGCACATTGGATTGCTAATTCTATAATGTGTGCAAACAATTAAACAATACTTTGCTTGCAACTTGCAATGCAAGTCTAAACTCTGAGTTGTTTGACATCCTCTGCAGTCCCTGATCAAACTGCCACCCAACCCCAAGCAGATTGAAATGATGGCAAAGGTTCAGGGCAGGGAAGTGTTTGTGGACCTGGTGAAGCAGATGCGTCAACTGGATGCTGGCAGGAGGATAACACGCCTCCAAGTCCTAGATCATCCTTTCATCACCAGGAGACGTCTCATTAAAAGGTAACTTGTGTGATTGTGCGAGTGCTTTTGTGTCCTAACAGAGATTGATAAGTTACTGATATGTTAAATCGTCATATTGCCCCTAAATGTAATAAGAAGACATAACATTATGCAGGATTTCATCATCCAAAACATTGAGTCCATTTATTTCTTCCATACTTTGCCTAGTTCCTGTCTCTTTCCATTCTGCAGCCGCGAGACCACCAGATGTCCTGTCATCCCTGTACAAGGTGACATGGATAAAGAGGAGGACCAGAGGACATCCTCACATGTGAACTTTGACCCCCGTAAGGGTGTGACCAGAAAAAATTCTTTGAGGATTGAGTTTGGAGGTGTTGAAAGCAGCCACAGGTATGTGTAGATAAAACTTTGAGACTACAACTCTTGCAGCATCATATAATGTGACACTATTGGCTTAGGGCAAAACTAAATCAACGTTTGGCTTCAACAGTGACACACCAAACAACTTGAAGAAGTTGGAACAGCCACGTTCGGTCCCAACTGTAAATAGCAGTAGGTCTGACTTAGTGAGGGATGAACACAGGCAACAGGAACCTAGAGAGTTTGGTAAGCCTTTTAGTCATCCTTTCAGTGTTGCATACCTTTGTTCTTATTTTGTAATTGTATATTGAGGAAAGCTAAATGGTTGGACTATCTATTTTTATTTCAATATATATGATGTCGTCAATTATTAAAGTTCCATGAACATGAAGGTGAACAAATTGAATTGCATTATATTTATTTCCTACCCCTCATATTTTCATATTTTTCCGCATCTTCCTCCCTCCTTCGCCTCTTTAAGGCCCCGCTACAGATACAAGCTGTTTCACCACTAGAAGTGGCCAGAATGAAGGACCTAACTCTTCCTCAGATAGAGGAAAATCTGTATCTATGGACACAGCCAAACCTTCATTGTACCAGCAGGACAGCACTAGCACTCCTAGTCCAATCCCACAAATACTCTCTCTCCAAGCTGCTCAGAGGAAGAGGAAGAGAATGGTGACAGAACTTGCCAAGAGCAGAAACAGTAAGAAAAGGAAGTTAGAACAACCCTCCCCGGTCCCCAAGGCCTGTTGCAGCCAAGGTATAGGAGGGGTTGAAGACAGGCAACATGGACACTATGGTAAGTTAATCACTTTATATGTTTTTCGTATTGTCAACGGTTCATGTTTTTTTCATAAAACGTAATTCTGCATCAAAAAGCCAATGACAGATTTGTTTTGCTGAGAAGCTGTGTGATGCTTCATCTTACCTGATTACATGCTCACTCTATATGCTCATGTTCTTCAACTTCTCAATATTTCCCTCCAGTTATAAGCCTGAGCTCTCCTTAAGTGATAATATCCCTATTCAGAATGGAGCAAAACAGTACTTATTTTTCCTACTTCCACCAACTCTTCCAGACCCCATCGATGATGGCCCCGGTTCAACCAATAAAGAGGACTTTAAGAAAGACCACCAGACTAACAGGCTGAGCTCTTCTTCCGACAGTGAAGAAGCTTTGTCTCTGTCCATCAGCCAGACGTCTTCGTGCCTCAATGTCGCTCAGGGGGAAAGTAACAGGATCGAGACTGAAACAACTAAGAGCAGCAACAGGACAGGGATGATAGCAGCATTGATCAAATGTTTTCTAGCCTCTGTTATAAGCCCAGCAATAAGAGGAAATAATGACAGGAAAGAGGAGCATAATGAGTTTGGTAGGTTTATCATCCTTGTTCTTTTCTTCATCTTAGAGTTGTTATTATACCATAATAATATAGCTAGTACACGTGTATACAAAATGAAGCCGTAGCCATGCTTTAAATTCCAACCCCAAGGATTTTAATATTTTTATATTTTGAAGATTTTTACGTCATGTTTTCTTCTCAGTTAGGTGCTTTTCATCGCCAGTCCCAGACCAAATCACCAGCAGTAGCCAATCTGTGTTTAGAACGGAGTCGATGGTGGAGGAGACTGAGAGACAAAGCTGTTTATTAGACAATGGAGAAGCTGTGCCTCTGACCACCCACCTGTCTAAGCAGGACACCCCCACTGTCCACAGTCTTGCCCAGAAGAAAGCCCCTGCTAACCCTCATTTTAAGGGTCTGAGGAGCCTAGAAAAGCCCCACCGTAAGAGCCTCACCTTCTACCTCATCTTTTCCATCCAAAGAGAGAGGAGCGCAAAAAGAATACCGTTGCTCAGCAATAACATGGAAACCCTGCCCATCGCCAGTGTTCAGAACAACATCAAACCCAGACCACCTGTCGTTACTGTTCAGGTTCAGATTCAGATTAAATTCCAATTCAAGTTTAAATCTGAATCTGAAACTGAACAGTGACGGCAGGTGGACTGGGTGTGATGGGTGGGAGGACACTGGAGACGGGAAAGGCTTCCATCAGCACCGATCCCTGTGTGTTTCTTGTCCCCTGGATGAGGAAAGGATAGACACGGATAATAGACAATGTGATGACCAATGACCTTTGACATGTGACCCCCAAACATGTCAAACAAAAGTAGAGGATAGAGACCTGCTTTGCTACGAGCAGCAACAGTCAGTCAGGTCACTCTCTTTCAGTCCACTACTAATGCAGCAATTATTATGGAGAACACTGTTTCTTCACCAGAGGAGTCAATATGCCAGGGACTCTAAATCTAGCAGGTCCCGACAGAAACGCAGACAAATTTACACTTTCTCCACTGTCCCTTAAACTAGTAAGGCCATTTTAAGCACAATCATAATTCCTGGGTCAAGTCAAGACAGAAAAGGATGAGAGTCCAGAATGGACGGCCCCTGCTGTCTATTAACCTGAGGTGCCAAATTAAGGATGCCTAGACCACTGAATAACTCTATAAATGGAAATAAAGAGAAACTAAACTGAAACTAAATTGAATCCCAATTCAATTTTTAAGTGTTTTGTATTTGGTAAAAATTGTATTTTTGTCAAGTCTTTCAAATAGGAACTATGCTTTAGTAAATATATTATTCAACAGATTTGCCAATAAACCATTCAACAAATTGCACAATGTATCTGAGCTCTTTGACCTGCAGAGGGCAGCCGCACAGTTCATACACAGTAGGCTGTCTACTAATGGGCTGTCGTTATTTATTTATGGTTTGCACGTGTCATTATGTGCCTACTTATGTTTCCCGTTTAAATCGTTTCACTTCGTTGTTGTTATTTTCACGTTGAACTGTATGTCTCGGGTTTTGTTTAAGTAAACTTGTCTCCCTGTAGAGCTGTTTTGCAACATCTTCTTGTCCCGTGCTTCCTTTTCTCTTGCTTATCCTTTAGCGTCGGTGGTGTGCGGTTGGAGTTACCTTTCCTATTAGTACCCACTAATAGATTATATAATACATATTTTTTTGATTTGCTAGATTTATCTTTATATATACTAAAACATATTATTTTATTTAGTGATTAGTTGCCTGAACATGTGTGGTTCGATAACCATTATTTGTTTCTTTTCATTCTTCACAGTTTTAGAGGTAGTGTGTAAGTTATGTATGTGGGTGTCGTGCTGTAGAATTATGGGACATTCATACGACAGAGTGGGTAATGTAGTTTGATCATTGTTGACGCTAACTAAACCTTCAGTACAGAACGAAACTGAAAGACTACCTTGTCCAAAAAGCCTTCTGTTGAAATCCAGTGCCAAGTTTTCAAAATAACCGGAGCCTATCGGGGGAAATAGAGGACTTGGTCTTTCATTTTATTATAGGTAATTATATATATTTTCAACTATACAAGAAGAACCACACGATCCAAAACAAGTAGGCGTGGCTCGTGTCGTGTGGTGGCATCAAGTGGCAGTGAGTGACACAAGAATGTATAACTTGATATAAGGCAGGAGAAACGACGAACGCTATGGTTGGCTTTAGCTAGCTAGCTACTACAGTGTGACAAGTGTTGAACGGGAAGTGGATGGATAAAGCTGTTTTACGTAAACCGTATTCCCACAGTCAGAACCAAAATGCATAAAACCTAGCTAATGTTAGCGAGCCTAGTTGCGTTTAGAGTTAGCTGACCAAGCAAAGCGTTGGCGTGCTGTATTTTAGAATGTTCGGGACAAACTTGTGTTAAACCAATATTGATTGAGATTATTGCAACTGTCCGTTGGCATACACCACACCAGAGTGGTCGATTTGGACTCATTTTTATTAATATTTGTACGTTTTTCGAATAACGATTCCGTCTTGTCTTTAGTACAACCATGACGAGGAATCTATTTACCAAAGCTGGAGTTCTGGGTTCAGTATCGGTGTCTATGGCATTCGGTTCGATGTTGTGGTATCAGACAAAGACTGAATCGGCTCCTTTGGACTACTGTGAAGGCACTGATCTTAGTAACGCATATGAGCTCAAGCTTGTCCAGGTTCTGTTTCGACATGGTGCTCGAACTCCATTGAAGTCCATACCAGACGTTTTAGAGGTGAGAGAAAGTACGACTATTGCGTGTAATTTACATGTAATTATTGTGGGAAATTATATTGAAACTTAGTATGTGCTCCTTGTAATTTCCCTGGCCCTGTTTTACATCACTTGCCTAAAGGTTCAATGGGTGCCAAACCTGTTGGAGCCTCCAGCCCACACTAAGATCAATTACGTGGTGACAGATCTGGAAGGAGGTCCTCAGCCGCCAGCACCTATTGAAGAAAGCTACCGTGCCAACATTCTAACCGTGAGTAAGTGTGTGGATCGTCAGTCTGCAGGCCTAAGGCACATTTGACGGAAGCTAGCTCATTTGAAAAAGCGCATTTATGATATAATTAGTCCGCTAGGAAAGCTAATGGAAGCCCACTGTCTTCAAAGTGGAACTTCCTCTGACACACCTGTCAATCATACACATATACATCTGTGGTGAGATTACCGGATAGCACTGACCTTTACTGGGACCGGCTGTGTGGCAGGGTGGATCGTTTCCTGGTCAGCTGACCACTGTCGGTATGCAACAGCTGTACGAGCTGGGAGAGAGGCTCAGGAAGAGATACATCACGGATATTCCCTTTCTAACTCCAACCTTTCGTTCCTCAGAGGTCTAGTAAGTATGATCTACAACATGGATTCATGTAGTTACCTTCTGTACTGAAAGCAACAAACAATATCTTCTATCAACTTCTATCTAACCTCTCTGTCTGTGTGTGTGTGTGTGTCCCCAGTGTTCGTTCCACCAACATTGTCAGGACCGTTGAGTCGGCTAAATGCCTGGTAGCTGGTCTTTTCCAGCAGCAACAGAAAGGTGTGGATGTATGTTTGCTCGGTCCCTCCGCTCCCCATCGCTCCCCCTTCTAACGCTGCACTCTCTGTTTTCTGCCCTCCTGAAGATGTGGTTCCCATTTTGACTGTGCAGTCTGAACTAGAGATTCTGTATCCCAACTACCATGGATGCAGACTTCTCAAGCTGCTTGGTGGGTAAGTCATGGGGACAGGCCTTAGGCTACTGGATACCGTTCGCCTCAGCTCAATATTCACCTGCGGCTCGGCTTCCTTGGATAGTGGTGTCCATACGTGGCGTCTAACGTTTGTCCGTGTGTGTGTGCCCTGGCAGCCATCGATGGTCTCAGTCGTCCACCGTGCCCGACATCGCAGCAGACCTGCGGAGCATCCAGAGCGCCCTGGGCATCGCCGCTCAGCAGCGCGTGGACTTCATCCTCATCAGAGACGACATGATAGCACGAGAGGTGACAAAATTGTTGCACTTCATTACTGTAAAAATGATCAAACAAAATTTCACATCAAATACAGGCAAAAAATCTGACACCAGTTTTTAGAAAGGCCGTTTTTTCTTAGTCCGGTGCCCTGTCAGCTGATTGATGGTTCATTAAAAGCAATTCCAGCAGGGTAACAATATGGGTACCAAAGCATGTTACCATGTCACCCTACCTATTTAAATGTTCTCTCCCCATGTGTTCTGTGGCTAGACCCACGGCCTGCCTTGCCCCCCCGTACTGGACACGTGGAGGGAGACGGTGGAGCAGAGAGCTGTGGACATGATGTGTTACATCTATCAACCCAGCAAAAGGTAGGGGCCCTCGTGGATAATGGACCACCTCAGGCTGTTAGGAGGCCGATGTACCGCCAAGGTGAGCTACTAATGCGGTTTCTCTGTGCGGTGCCAACCAGGGAGAACCTGCAGCTGTGTGTGGGCCCTCTCCTGCACACCATGATGGGCAACATGGAGGCCACTCTAGAGGGTACCGCGTCTGGTCCTGACAGGTGAGGTGACTGGAGGTCTCAACTTAAGAACACACATTGTAGCTCCTGAAGAATTTTAGTATAGGGCTGACGGGGCAAAGGCCCCCTTTTCTCTTTGTTTTCAAAATGTCCTGACAGTTTTTGGGGGCATTTGTTTCACAGGAAGATGTTCTTATACTCTGCACATGACACCACGCTAATGCCGTTTCTCATGGCTCTGGGGATCTTTGACATGAAGTGGCCACCGTACGCCGCTGACATCACCCTGGAGCTGCTCCAGCACCGGCAGACCAAGGAGGCCTTTGTCAAAGTGTCCTACATCGGACAGGTATGACCGAGTGGGGAAACGCATGGTACCCTTACCAGGAGGAAACGGCGCTTTCTTTGTTGTTTGAACGCTTCGCTCACCTCTCGATTTCTCTGCGGTAAAGTCTCGCCGTTGGTCTGGTTTCAGGACCAGCTGATTCCAGGCTGCAGCGGAGTCCACTGCCCCCTGCAGGAGTTCAAACAGGCCGTTTCCGTCTATTCGCTGAACTCTGAACTCTACCAGTCCCTGTGCGACCGCACCGAGGGCGTGAGTGCCCCTTGAAGACGACGTCGCACCGCTCATTGCAACCACGCCCATGCAAGCATCAAGTTGACCAGCCGCCATGTTTGTGGTGTTCTCACCATCCACTCCTGCCAGCGAGGCGTTTGTCCGTCGGACATCACCGTGGCAATGCACAGAGGGGCTTTGCTTGGGTGCACATCCCTTCACTCCCTGGTCATAGACCCTAATTCACTTTAAGATTTTCAATGAAGATGCTGTTATGGTTTTGGTTTAGATGTGAGCTTACCACCCAGCATAATTTTCTGTCTGAGCGGTCATAAGCCATTACTAAGTAATTTATTTGAATCAAGAATATATTGCATTGCTGGTGTGTACTGTTTTGTACACAAATGCTGAGACCAGTGCACTTATTATCGAATGCGTACGATCATGAAAAAATATGCATAATCAAAAATGTTTTAATTTGATCCTAGTGTAGCAAGTGATGCATTAACCAATTGAATGTGGACACTTGCATTTCGAAAGACGTTTGGCTGTGATTGTTTCCAACGGGTAAGGACATCACTTCAGCACCTTGGCTGCCTAAGCTCAGTATCTAATAACGTTTTATTCGAGAAAGAACATAGCACTTCATTTATACAGGGTTTTTATGAAGTTGAATATACTAATTGTATCATTTGTATGAGTGAGTGTGTGTGTGTGTTTACATAACTGAATCATTTCTTTTAAAGGCTGTAAAAGGGAATTGGTCTCCTATGGTATGCTTGGTAAGGGAAACAGTAGGTGCCTTTTAGAAATAGTTTGATCAGTTAGTTTATGGATATGTCGATTAACAGATGAAAGAACCTGCCGAAATATTTGACGTGTATGTGAAATTGCCCAGGAGTTAAAGCTGAGGTTGAGTGGATGAAGAGCAATAAAGAGATGGTCATCTTTGTGTCTGAGAATGTTATTTTACTTGAAACTCTTCTAGAAGTTGATATACGTTGAGTAATTGGCCAGCTTGAGTTCCATTGCCTATCGATAGAGAAAGTAAACAGGTATGACATTTTCACACTAAAAGACTGAAATTAAGTGTTGGGTTGGTTATATTTGGAGTAACTGATAACATTCCTAGTGTGCGCAAAGAGTACCTGATAACGTATGTAGTGTGTTGAGACTAAATCGAAATCTAGAAGTTTGTGTTTTAAGTCATGACATTAAGTGATGTCTTAGTCTCTTACGTATGAGTATTACATATGTTGGTTATGGACAGCCTGTGTCTTTAGATATGCTGTTCTCCAATTAAATTATTGTCTTATCTCATATACTCGTAAGAACCTTGCCAACAATAAAACAAACTGAGGTGAGGTTTCAAAAACAAAAAAGGCATGCACTAACTTACCTAGATATCAAGTTATGGTACGTCACCGTTATGAATCTCTGTCATGGGATTTTACTGCAGAGAAACTTAGTTTAGTAAAGACTTGACTAAAATAGAGCTTAACTATAGTTAGGCTAAAAGGTTATATGTAGGTGCGTGACTATATAGATGTCTCGCCCAAATGTGGGGGGTTATAATTATTGTGGAAAACCTCATTTCTGTGTGTGTGAGTATTAAACTTTTCCTGTGACAAAGTCCCAAGGTCGAATCAACGAAGAGCCATGAGAAACAGACAAAGGCCGTTCTTGAATTACAGTCCTTTGACTGGTCCTATCGCGACCCTGGGCCAAATGATGCGTGAGAGCAACATTTTGCAAGTTTGCAATTGGAATAAGCGATCTGTAGAAGAGATTCCACTCACGGGAAGTCTCAGTTTTGTCAGTAATACAGGAATGTAAATATTTAACAGATAATATGAAAAATGAGGAAAGTGCAAGGAGCAAGAGACTTCTAATAAAAGTAAAGACTATTACCAGTCTCTACAAAGACTGGGCAGCTTTCTTTGAAATGCAGGCAGCATTGTTAAGGCAAAAGCAGGAACAGAGCGCTAAGAAAGTTGAACCAGCTATTCTGATACCTTATACTTCTGATTTAATGATAACGCAGACAAGTGTGAGCAGGGAGTAACTGATAGCACGCATGTAGTGTGAGCAGGAAGTAACTGATAACATGTACGTCGTGAGCAGAAAGGTGGGATAGCATCTTTTGAGAAGTGTCACATTTAAGGTTCTGATTAACTTAATGTGTGGAATGTCTCAGGAGCACCTGAACAAGAAGCAAAATTAAATCATCTTGAAGGTTAAAGACTGAGCATACAAAAAAATAAACGGTATGGTGCATTGTCAGCTTAAACCCACAATAGCAGGGCCATACATCTTCAAAGATACATGCATACACACCACAGACAGCACATATTTATATAACAAAACAATATATTTTATTTGTAGTCCATCACCACAGCCCTGGTAGGCCCATCCCCACCAAAGCCAATGGAGAAACACATGACAAGCTTATACAACAAAGAAGAACGAGGAAGCCACGGGATGGCAAGTGGAAGAGCTTCAACATTGTTTTTTCCTTCTGAAACAACACATGTGCCTCCTTGGTGTTACTCTAGTTTGAATGAGCTGAATTGAATGTTTATGGCATACCTGCAGGCAATCTTATTCCGTTCCGTTGATCACCTTTGGCAAGATTATTGCTGCTGGAAGGCTTTTTACCCCAAGTCTAAATAGAACTGGGTCCACAGGAATTAGAGCGCACAGCAGATAAGGGGTGGGATATTATTCTTACTGGCACAAGGAGAGCATTACATATCGTTTAACTCTGTTTCAGAGACAACCAATCATTTTAAAAGTTCTGAAAATCTTAAGGGAATCTGGAGTGGTGCTCTTTATGTATAAAATGAAATGAAGACGCTTTCTGCAGACAGTCCATGTTTGTGCTTTTTTAATAATACTATTATCTTAATGAGGTCATAGTTTGGTTTGTTATACACTGGAGTTACAAAGGAAATTAAAATAGACTAAAATTCAAATAGCCCACCAATGGTAAACAGTACAGTATTTTTACGGGGCATTCCTCTCCCAATGAAAGTTGGGTGAGAGGAGCTGAGAGGTCACTGATAGAATGCCTATACATACAGACATACAAACCGCACTAGCACACAAGTCTTTCTCTCACACACACACACACACACACACACACACACACACACACACACACACACACACACACACACACACACACACACACACACACACAC
>JAVQJS010130204.1:0-11865 GCA_036024795.1 Galaxias rostratus | reverse complement strand
ACGTTCCACTGTTTGAACACCCTCTGCTGAGAGCTAGGGGTGAAGGTGACACCACACACACACACACACACACACACACACACACACACACACACACAGTCCCTTCTTACGGTGGGCTTTGACTTCACTGGGGCCATCACTGACACAGTTACATACGTATGCACTCGTAATTCTCTCTCCCTCTCCCTTTTATTCTATTTCTCTCACTCCCTCTCTCTCTCTATCACACACATGCACACAGGGTCAATTGTTTGGGTTACGGCTAGGATTAGTCCTGCTTCAGTAAAAGTCTTACGTTGAAATTGAGGCAGGCACACACAGCTGCTCTTTATTATTCACTAATACACACACACACACACACACAAACAAACAAACAAACACAGTCACTTCTTAAAGTTGCATATTCAGGCATGCACTCTCTCTCCCTCTCTTTTATTCTGTGACTCTCTTTCTCTATATCACACAAACACACTATGTGAGCGACTCTCCCCAACCCAGATGGAACCTTCCAGGTCCGAAGCACCCTGAACGTCTCCCCTGAGCAACTCAAGAATCAAAAGTTTGACTGTGTTGTGGACCACAGGAGCCTGGAGAAGGAGATGGTTACTCCATGGGGTAAGAGAGAAACACATCATTGATATTTGTCTTACAGCTAATATCAAAAGGAACAAAATAAGTAAAACCTCATGGTATTAGATCAAGAAAAAGGAATGATATTTAAAATGTGCTTTGATTGTTTTTTAGAATCTTGAACTCTAATTGCCCTAATTGCTGGAATAGCTTTGGCTCTTGTTGCTGTTGCTGCAATTCTTGTTGGGGGGTTGTTTCTGTGGAGGAAGAACAGGAAGCATGGTAAGTTATGAAAGTTACATTTATTTAATTGGCAACATGTATTTAGAATTATTAATTAAGAATTGTACTACCACCAGCGTGCTGAACAGATTTTCTTCTTTTGTCTGCCCTGAAAGAGAAGCTGTCATTTTTTTATTTTACGATGATTAAAGATTTAAATAAAGATGTTATTTTTTGGGGTGGGAACAATAGATGTTTTTGTAATCCATACCTTAATCAGATAATAAAAAATGTCTAAAGATTGTCTGGTACATTGTTCATTTATACAAAGCAGGTTTTTAATACCAATAACACTTTCAATATGTGCCAGAAATCCCAGTGTATGTAACTAAGATTTACATTTTGTGCTGAATCTTTCAGAAAACAAACAAAAAACCTGTTCAGGTTATCCCCCACACAATCAATGCATACTTTACAGGAAATTACTTAGCCATAAGATCAGAAAAGGCAATGTTCCATATTTTCTGCCCCTGGTGTCTCTGAACGTGAAACTATTTCACAATGAGGCCCTTTTGTCTGAGTTCATTTCCTTTCTGAAGATAAAGAGAGGGACAAAGATGTTTACAACTGAAATGCTTGACATAGGACTCAAATACCTTCATCCTTGTGGTGTTTTATGGTAGTAAAAACCAGGGAAAGCCAGTAGACCAAGTTATCGACTCAACAACCATGTTGTTTCTTAACAATCCACTTTGTGCAACTGGTATTAACTACAAATATATTTCATTCAATCATTCTTGAAAAATTTGGCAGTTTATATGGCCCTATACTACTTATGAGTCTGCACATTCAAAACTAGCATACTGACAATGTCACCTTGTTTATCATTAGATTTGTTCCAGGTGTTTTCTGTGCGTCAATGGCTTATATTTTGCAGCGGGGATGTAGTTATGTAACTGCACTAACCGCTTGTCTCTCAGTTTAATCATTGTATTGCTGCTTTACTTTCAACACAGGTGTAAAAATGATTACACATCTTATTTGGATTTTATTTTGTCGTAAATTAATGTTTGATTTTTTGGTTATTGCAAGGTGCTAATATAAACTCTGCCTTTCTGTATAAATTCTGCTAAAGGATAAATCATGAGTGGTAGGGGTTATCCTTTTAAGTTTAAAACATTTTTTGTCGTATAAGATGAGTAACCACTAAACTCAATGACATTATCCCAATTCGTTTTTGGAGACATATTTTCATTCTAGAATAGTTGCATTATAATTGTTTAGTAGTATGTTTATGATTTAAATCAGGTTTTAAGGGAGAATATAATGCTTCAGGATTTAGTTTCGCAATAATGAGTCAGTGAAATGTTTTAATTTAAATGCTTTCACATATGTGAATAATTACAGTGTGCTAAATTAAACAGAGTTGGATTACTCATTTAAATAAAGTTTAAAAAATCATGTGTGTATTTCATTCTTAGAATCGCTAATAGTGAGGATATGCCACAAATCTTGACTGTGTTATTGAGATTACAGGTTTGTAACTCACCAGCACTTTATACGCTTTATACGTTCGACGTGTTTCTGAAATTTGGTTTTATATTCAAGCTGCATAATGTTGCATGATTAACCCACACAGACTTTAAAATGGCTTTAATGCAAAATACCCACAAACTTTTAATTTGACTTTAAAGAAATGTTGGGAAACTGCTAAATTAGGCAGTGTGGCTTTATAGCATTAAGAATTTGCATCATAATTAATGTTATACCACTGTACTTTGAAACCCTGAATAAAAAAAAACCCATTAGTTTCAAAACGAATCTTTTATTGAGAAAAAACACATGGTTAGATGTCACTCTCAGTGGCAGTGTGCACTGTTTAAGCGCATAAAGTGAAGGCCTGATCCAGAATCAGAACATGCCCTTCCTGTAGCGGTGGATGAGCTCGGACACATCCTCCTTACACACCTTTATCCATCCATCTTTCTGCATGTGGTACACTGGACACATTCAGACAAAAACATGCACACAAACAAACAAGAAATTTGCCAAAAATAAGGCCCAACCACAGATCTAGGTCTCCTAATAAGACAACTATTAAAACAATTTTTACTCTTAAATTATTTTAGTACATGTGCAGTCATTTTAAGTCATTAAGAAATTGTGGCAGGCAAGATAAATCATTCACAAAACATTATTTCGCCTGTATTCTATAATGGACACTCACAATTGACAACTCCACCAGAGTAGGCGTCTCTGTGCGTGGCATGAGCGATTCCTCGACGGCCCAGGTCATACGCCTCCTCTACTGTCATATCGTCTCGATACCCACTGTCTAGCACACCGTATGCATAACTGTTCCCACAGCCGGTGGAGAACATGCGTCCAGAGAGACGAGTGGCATTGTCATCCACATAGTACAGACCAGGGCCCTGGGAAAGCATATGGGAGTCATACTATTTGCAGAATATAACTATTTACATTACATTCAAGCTTTTTGTATGTATGGGGACAAATTGCATTTCATGTTTGTTACATTTCAGACTACACCGTGTGCGAAATGCTCATCCTGTCTTTCTTTGGTGGCCACATGCAAACACATTTGTAAGTGAACAAGACAACGTTTCCGGTCTCTGTGAAGTACCTGTTTGTCCCAGCCGCAGATCATGCTGCCCATGGAGAGGCCCATGCCCCTGTAGCCCACCATCATATTGCACAGCAGCTTGGAGGCGGCGGCCACAGAGATCCGATTGTTGTTTCTCAGCTTGAACAGCCTGGAATACATCCATGACGAAACAGTCAGGTAGAATCAACAAACAAACTAGTATATAGTAACATAAAAAAAAAAGTGTGTACGTGCATGTGCACTTATAGATTCAGAGAAAACCACATACCTGCAAAGACACATTCGCAGGTGCATAAAAACACTAACAAACACTTCAGGATGATATTAAACACTATGCAACCACCATACATCATATTAACTATGCCACTGGGTTGGCAAAGACAAACAGACCTGCACTCCTTCGCTAGCAGTCGCTCCCAGTACTGACAGTCTGCCGCGCTTCCCGACATGGTGCCCAACAGGTAAGGATTAATTTCAATCACCTTGTTGGCCTCTTTAGATGCTACATTAAGACAACATCACAATAATGGCATTGAAAAAAATCTACATCTATTGTGAACTGATGATTCCCTAAACATCAGTTGGTAGGGTGGTTCATCCAGGTATTCAATACTGATTCAAGGGATGAATAAAATTACAAAGATTTTGAAAATGCTACTTGAATGATGGCAAAAGGTCAATTTTTAGTTTGGTCAAAATAAACGTTGCCCCCTTTAGTAGGACACCGTTTAGCCTGAACGTTAAACCTTACCATTTTAGCATGCAAGATGGACTGATACCCATTTATCAAAATCAATTAGGTTATCATAGAATTAGAAATGTTATTGTACCCATGGTTGGTATTACCTATATAACTGCCAGCTGAGGCTCTGGAGTCTACTGCCACAATAACTCCATGTTTGAATTTAAAAGCCAGAGTTGTGGTGCCATGGTTGAGGTCCATGGATGCTCCCTCATTCTGATTGCAGTTCTTCAGAAACTTTGAGGGCTGGAGAAACATAGAGGAAGAAACAGAATGGCTGAAAGGAACTTTAATCTAATTTCACAGGGATCACATACAGAAGGTGCATAGTTTAAGAAGCAAAATGATGAAGAAATGGTCAAGGACAGCTCAACACGGTGTTATGTGTGTGTGTGCGTGCGTGCCTGTGTGTGTGCGTGCGTGCGTGCCTGCCTGTGTGTGTGTGTGTGTGTGTGTGTGTGTGTGTGTGTGTGTGTGTGTGTGTGTGTGTGTGTAAACCCCTATCACCCGTCCACCACCACCCAGCACAACAGCCAAACGGGAAGTGCTCCGTTTCTAATCCACTGGATGTGGGACTTGGGACCACACTTGGCAGGAATAATAAAATAAATGAAAAATAAAAAAGAGGCTCGTCCCTGCACGCAGGAGGTCCGCTTGGATGCGCCTGGCGTTGTTGCTACAGTGACAGATTGAGCCCAGCACGATTGATTAGTCTGACGTGCCGGAGACAATGGCTGGTGCCCTCTGGAAGGCTGCCATAGGCATCCAGGTGTGGAACTAGTTTACCTACAGAGCCACTCCATCTCACAGGCAATTAGGAGTACAGGCGGGCGGTGGCGGAGAGGGAGCCAGCTAAGCAGTTTGCTGTAATTTTGGAGCCTGTGATTAAGAGCTCAATTAGAGAGAGAGAGGTGGGGGGATAGGGGATGGGTGATGAGGATGCGGAAAGAAGTAGGTCAGACTCTGATCAAGAGAGTTTCCAAAGGCACACTGCAAAGCTCAATAGAGTCACTCCCCAAAATAAAGTAAATATATTGCTGACCCATAATAAGTGTGTCGCTAGGTGAAATAAGCTCACCTTGGTCCTCATGATCTCACGGACAGCAGAGCCAAACTCTTGGGAGTTGTTGAAGTCCACGGTGAAGACGTGCGGCCGGCCGATGTACTGCTCTGCATACGGATGCTGGGAGGACACCTGGCGGGAGGCCGAACGAAGCTAACCTCAAAACGCTGACATCAGTGAAAGACAGGGCTACCTTACGATGTCTCGCATTACCAGGCCTCGTCTTAGTTCACCTTTAAATACCACAGCAGACCACCCTGTCACGCATGTGTAAAAAAAAAAAAAACACGAGCACAGGACTTTGTGCTCGCTGTATAAGGGCCTCACCTGTCTGGACGTGGGCTTCCCTCTGAAGAACTCGTGGTTGAGAGAGCTGTGCGCCGGCTTGAATTTGGGCTGCAGAAAGATGCACCCGTTGGCGATGGCCTCTAACGGGGCGGGGCCCTCGTAAGGGAAGCCGAACCCTATGAAGAGCTCGTGTGGGACGGGAGAGGGGCGGGAAACACGGGAACACGTCAATACGTCCGCGCTCGGATATGGATCGGACGGGCAGTGTACGTACTGTAGCAAAAATCGATGGGATGTGTCAGAGCGGAGGGGTTGTCATGGATACCTTGGCCTTCCGGAGGAGCTGCTGGAGCTCCTGCTGCGGCAGCAGGCCGTGGTTCTTCACGAAGGCGGGCACCTCCGGGGGGCGCTGCGTCTCGTAGTACACCGTGCCGTGGACCTCCATGTAGCGGTGCAGGATGGCCAGGAACTGTTCCTTCCCCTGGGCAACCAAGAGAGACGGCTCTATAAGGGATCCAGAAGCTGGGCTTCTCTGACGGTAGAGCATTTTAAAAGTAAACATTCAAAATCCGGTCGGTGTTATGAGCCCGCGATCCTACTTCTAACGGCGAGGGACCATTGTATGCCTTCTATGGAAAGATAGCAAGTCTCTCCATCAAGCCTTTCATCCAAACACTTTGGGAGCCGCGACTGTTAACCAAGATACAACGCAGCTCGGCCCTTGGACAACCACCGCGGTGAGCCCTCGTACCCTGGAGAGAGAGACGGCGTGCTGGGGGGACGGGCACTAAACACACAGAGGTGGCCAGCCAGCACAGCCAGCCAGCACGGCCAGCCAAGCACACTGACAGCCAGGACCAATTAGACCGCGGATACCGTCTCCTACGCCGGCCAATACAGCAGATCAAAGGGCACACGAGAATAGCCGGCCATTGCAAAGCCAATGGGCAATAGGCTTGGCCGCGGATGCGGCAGCCAACTCTACCGGCCGCTGACAACGAGGGTAATGGCAAGGCAATCTTCCTCTAATGAGCCGAGTCTGCCCTCATTAGCGCTAACTAATGCGGCTTGCTATGCCAGGGCACAGGGGGTGCTAGGTAAGCATGCACTTGGCCGAGCATCACAGCCGTACACAAGCATGCATAACAATACGCTGATATAAGGTTAGCGGTTCGAACGCCAGACAAGAAATGCGTTTTAAACCTCCCCGAAGGAGACCATTAATCAACCTCTGCCGTATTGCCAAAGGTACAACTGTATTAATTCATCTCCAAAACCACTTTCTAGCGTGAAAGAGCATGAATTATTTACAATGTAAAGTCTTTTATGTATAAATCATTCATGAAGTTTCATCCGCTGCTGCCCCTGATTTCTTCAACTATGGCAATTTTTAAACTAACTTTAGACTTTTAGAGGGGGGGGGGGACTTGGCTCAACATAACCTACTGTGAATTGACACACAAAACATGAAATCAAAAACCTAAGAAGGAAATGAAAAACAACAAAAGGTACGCAGAGAACAAGGTAATCTCAATTCGGTCCTGCCGGTATGCGTTTGTGTTTTGTTCTACGGTGAGAATAGATTTGCTTTTGGCGAAATAAGGAACATCGCAATGTCAGCTGCACCACACCGCCTAAAAGCAAAGCCTAAATATGCTCCTGTTAACACATCCCCATCCCTCAGTAAGTGCGGCTTGCAATCAAATGTGGCACAGTGTTACTATTCATAGGTTTAGAAGTAACTGACATTTAGAACGACGGGATAGAGAGGGGTAGGTGGCCTCGCACCTTCTTGCATTTCCCCGACAAACCTGGTTTAAACAGCAATAAGTTGATGGGAAATGAAAAAAAAACGACAGGATGACGGGAGTTTGAACGCCCATGGAGTTTTGCGATGAGAACACTTATTGGAACAACAACACTGCTTTTTAGGGCATGCAGTTACGCTACAACTGAAAAAACCTCTCTGTATTCATGCCTCTACTGGGAAATGCATGCTCCCACAACAGAAAGGTCAAACGTGCTTCAAAAAAAACCTGCATAATATCCCTGTCTGTCGACACTAGCTGTATCTTCCACATGGCACTCGCCAAGGAGAGCCTTGCGCTACAAGGCTGTATCTGCACTTACCTGGAGCTGTGGGCAATCCATCAAGGACACATCATCGGATCATTACGGCACGTAAACATGTAGGAGGTAAAAGAGACAAGATAGATAGACATAGGGTGAGATTTAGATCTATACATCGTGAGACACGGTGAGGGGCAGAGAGAGGGGAAGGGAAGGGGGGGGGGGGTAGAAAACATGACATATTAGTCATTTAGCCTCCCGGCACTCTCGCTGCCGGTGTTGAACAGCCCCGAACTGACAAGTCCCTCAACTGGAGAACAGAGGGATGTGGAGCCTGCCAAATACGAGGTAAGTATTCATCTACTTCTCAACCCCCCCTCCACCCCCTCTCTCCCTCCCCCGCAAAAAAAGAAGAAGAAGAAATAACACACAGCTGGCATTTACATGGCCATCTTTCAAACTTTAGGGAGGGAGGGGGGGCAGCGCAGTGCACCTCAACTGGCTCGGGGAGAGAGGGATTTCAAACAAAAAGCGCCAACGGTGACGGAACAAAAGCGCCGATCCAAGTGCACCTCACCCTCGGGGAGGCCGTGAGACACATCAAAAGACGAGAGTGGGACGCCTCGCCGATGGCTGAAACATAAACAACTGTCATTTCCACACTCACTGCAGGGCATATTCAGAGTGGATTGCCTCGCCTGGCAGATAGAAAAGGAAAACGGGGAAAGGAAACTTCCCTTGTGTTTTCTGTGCGTGGTGCCTGGTAAGAGGACACACTAGTATGCACACCGCCACAGGACTTCTGTTCTCATGTTTTAGGCATCGTGCACCTAGACCTAGTATCAGAGTGTTGTGTTTGATGGCTGTCGGTCTTTTTGTTGTCCGTTCCTTGGTATTAATTGGCTACCAAATTGTGTAAAGTGCTTTGGGTATCTAGAAAAGCGCTGAAAACTAAATAAAACTAATGATTATCATTATTAGATAATATCGATTACAACAGCGTCCATGATCATCATCAAAAGCAAATTCCAACATTATAGTCACATTTAAACACCATAACTCACTTTAACACATGTGCCAATTTCAATTTCATCTTCATCGCCTGAGATTATTACAGACTACAATGAACAAAGGTCTCCCTGGGTGACCCTGGGTGCCTACCTTCCACATGCTGGCCTCTTTGCCGTAGACCACAGCCATGTTGTCCACTTTGCTTCCCTGGATGCTCAGCCTCTCCGTGTCATTGAGCTCCTCGGTCACAAAGCCCATGAAGGAGTTGTCCGGAGTGTGTGCTGGAAGGGACCAAAAGGTGTGCAGGCGATGGATGGATTAAAAAAGTCACACACCCCCCTTGGGTGCGAAATGGCGTGGTCCTCTCATGTTCACTTAGTAATAGTTATAAAAAAAAAAAAGTAAGTTCAACTGAAGGAATAACTTGCCCTAGGTCTGCCTCATTTGTCTTACAGACACAATCTCCCCCTCACTAACAGAACAGACACCCTGAGCTTTACAATGCAAAGCTTCAAACGCAGACAAGTTCTTGAGTGGCAGTGATAATTCCCTGGTATTTGGAGACTCCATGACAAGAAAAGGTAAGTGGCATGAAAACTCCAACTGAGCAAGTAGCACAAAAAGATCATTGAAAGTGGCGAGGAGGGAAAAACCACAAACCCATTCTCTATTCCTCTTTTAAGAACAGGATGAAAGTGGATATTTCCGCCGAATGCGGCTTGCTGTAACAATAAGTATTTTCTGAGCAGCGGGGCTGCCACCGATCAGAGGCTCGCAGAGTTAATTGGAAGAGCACACACACACAGCGCAAGGTCTCTCTCCCTCTCGCTCCACAGATCCCTGCTGGATGTCTACATTCAGCTCAATATGAGAGTGTGTGTGTGTGTGTGTGTGGGGGGGGGTACGGTGGTGCTCAGCTGCAGTATGTAGCTTTAGGCATCTGGGTCCACACACACAGCTGCTGTGATCCTTCCTGGGTTTGCAGTGTCTCATTTTCTGGCTAAGAAACCACCACCGAGTGTGTGTGTGTGTGTGTGTGTGTGTGTGTGTGTGGAGGGGGTTGTGTGCTGTGGGGGCCTAAGGCCGGAACTCTTCCTCCCTCACCATCTGTCTCCGATACCACAGAAGAAGTCAAGATTCGACACACCATCACCCTTTTTTGGGGGGGGGGTGGGGGGTTACTCTACTCACGGAACATGGTCATGTACTGCCTGCTGTTGAGATTCCAGTAGCCCCAGTTGGTCCGGTAGCCGTGCAGCGTGGCGTACTCCTCATGGTTGTAGGCGGGCTCCGTGCCAAACGTGTCGATCACGCGGATGTGGCACCTGGAGGGGAGAGATGAGAGGCGACGAGGGGGCCGGGTATGACATCACAGCAAAAGCAAAACGACTGTTCTGATTGGGTGCACAACGGACGCCTTTTTCCCTTCACTCAGGGTAGATAACAAGAGAAGAAAAACGGCAGTGTCTGGACAGGTCACGCTCTTCACCGCTTGTTTGTTGATGGAATACCCTAAAGTTACAAAATAATGGACGCAGACAAACTGCAAGGGCTAAAATGATCAGAAATGACGGGTAAATTGTTTCGACATTTAAAAAAAAAATACAACAACAAGAATAAAGGATTTAAAGACACCTTATTTTTTTCAGGCCTTTTCTCAGACAATGATGGTGGAGTGGGCGGGTGGGATTAATGCTGCAGCAATGGGCCTGGTCTCCAGGTCTGGGCGGGTGGCTTACTATGCCCTGACTCGGACCACCACTGGGCCGCCTGGCCACATGGCTGGCTGTGAGGGAGTGCGCCTGGAGCACGGTGTACCCTGTTGTTATCTGCTTTGGCACTGCATACTCAGACCCAAGCAAAAAATATATAGAATCGATGGACCGGTCTGTCACCACCCCGCTAGATTTATCAATGCCCCGCATCTCAGAGCAGTCTGTAAGCAGGAAATTAAAGCATCGGCCTGCCGCTGCGAGGACAGTTTATAAGCGCGAGCTAATGAAGGGACCTTGGACTGACACGGGCGTCGATACGAGTCGTTCAGCGAGCCAAGGCTGAGACAGAGGCAGCTGACACACAGAAACCACCTGGGCCAACACCGCCGGCCTCTCAGAGCGGGACGACGGGCACAGCGCACGAGGGACGGACGCCTTTGATTGCGTGCAGCATGTGCCGGAACACACACGCTTGGTGGGTAAGCGTTTGGGTTGCAAAGGTCTTAAGGAGCCTTCAGCCTCCTTTTGTTTTGCTGCTAGAGAGAGAGAGAGAGAGGAAAATTTTCTGTGTTGCGGAGTTGCCACGCAACTCAATAAACACCGGCACTGCCGCCAACATCCGCCCTTTCCTTTCCACGACGCAGTCACCTGAAACGGCCTTGCAAAGCGCGCGGAGGATAATGACATCACCTCTTTTATTCGCTGAGTCGACACTCTGGGGGGGGTCGGGGGGCAGGGGGGCTTCATCAAAGCTACACGCTGCACCCATGGGAAGGGCTCCGCGGCCTATGAGGGGAGATGTCGGGAGCGATGAGCTGCGTCATCTCTCTCCGCCGCACTGCTTTGCATCCCCATTCAGTCCTAATCTCTGCCTCATTATTTACCCAATTGATCGCCATGCCAACCATCTCCATGCCGACCGACTCCCTTTCCGTGGGCCGTTTTTGTTTTTGGGGGGGCTGACGTGGATTCAGGAAGTACCAGCAGCCCAACGCCAACCAGCCAAAGAAGAAATCCCACCAATAAACCAATAATCAACCACTGCACTGACAAGCAATTATCGGTGCTGCAGCAAAAGCACAAGTCACTCACACACTCAGGCTGCACTGAGGTGTGACCTACCGATAGCATCAAAGGATGTAGGGGTCGAGAGCAGAAAAAGATTGCGTATCATAGATATATAATTTTATGAAATGACTGCACGTGTTGAAGAAAATTACTGATAATACGCATGCACGCACGCATGCACACACACTAACTTGTGCTTCTTGAGGGAGAGGCCCATGTGCGTCTTCATCTGCTGCATGCCGTGGTAGTCAGTGTAGATGAGGTCAAAGGGCAGTGGGGCCGTCAGAGGGCAGCTTCCTCTTCCAGGTGGAACCCCCAGGAACCTGCAAACCGTCATACAGACAATAAGGTAGAACACACACACACACACACACACACACACACACACACACACACACACACACACACACACACACACACACACAAAGAGACAGATCAGATACAGTAGAAGAGACATATAGCAACATTAATGGAGCGCGCACGCACGCAC
>JAVQJS010130190.1:0-15000 GCA_036024795.1 Galaxias rostratus | reverse complement strand
TTGTGTGTGTGTGTGTGTGTTTGTGTGTGTGTGTGTGTGTGTGTGTGAACGTGTGCATGCATGTTCCTCTCGTAAGACTGTATTGGTGCTCATTACTTTGTAATTACTGCTTGTTTTTGAAAAGACGTCTATCATGAGCTACGCAAAACGTGTACACATGCCTCTTTATAGTTTAAATCAAAATCAAATGTATCTGTGTTACCCATTTCATACAGATAGGTTATCCAATGTGCCTCACAGAAAACAAGAGAAACATACAAAGAATAAATTAAGACAAATAAATATAGCAGGCCTTCTCTCAGCTTTATTCAACTGAAAAGTATCTTCCCTATTAACTTTACAACTTCCAATGATATGTTCTTATTAAAGCTGTCATACAAAGGTTGGACAACCTGTCCCTAATTGAATTGCCCATATTACAATGTGCCCGGTCTGTCTGCGTGATGAGGAGAAGATAACGGTCTTGTTTGCTAGCAGTGATCCATTGACTTTACCCTGTCTCTGGCCCGTGGTGGACACCTGCTATTGCTCTCTCCCTGGAACACCACCTGTGTGCAAGGGCACACTGGGATCAGTCCAAGGCTCCAGACCCAGCAAGGCTGCTTTCCCAGATAAGGCTTATAGGCTAATGCCGCTTTGGCCTCACCGCACGTCCTTGTAACCAGTGAAGTGTAGGACAGACGTACAAACACTCGTGGTTTGATCATTTTTCTAGGGGATAGATGAAACACCGCCTGGAGACTTCGGTTTCACCATGAGGTCCTTCACGGTTAGGGCCAGCCCAACCTCTTCAATGGAGGACAGCTTCCTAATCAGCCCCCAGCTCGCATATAATACATGATTTCCATCCAAATGAATGTTCTTGACGTCTCTCTGGGACTTTATCCGGCCATTGTATTCCTTTTCCATACATTTCAAGCTTGTGCATGGGTTGTATGGGAAGCCCTGCGTAAAATGGTTGTAATACCTTTTACAGGAGCTAATCTCAATGGAAATGAGGCACATTGTTATCTGCCTCGGGCCTCGAGCCTGCTCATTGTGGACGGCAGAGAGGCTGGGGGATGTTTGCTTGTCCTGTATTTCAACCTTTGTGTCTATTCTTTTTTTTTTTGGGCACAGAAAAAGAAGAACATATCTAAAAAAAAAAGCTGGGGCTCTCTCATGCGGTGTGCTGATACCAATTATGCAAACTATTAGAGAATTTAACCAGGCCGACTCTTATCGGCTAATCCGAGAGTAATAGATTCCATTAAATATGTATGAGCAAGGGGGGGGGGGTTGGCAAAGAGGAAGCCAGCAGCTGCAGCAGCGCTGCTATGGAGGTCCGTCTATCTGTCTGGCCGTCAGACTCAGACTACTCCATCTGTCTTACTTAGACACCATCATGTACTCATGCTCACAGAGAACAGGCCTTTTTGGCACCTTTGAAGAACTCTCAGAGTGTTAGGTGGCATCGCAGAGTATGGCCTACTGGGAAATTGGGAGTCTTCATTTGAAATTGGTTGAACGTTGTCTCGTTTGTAAAATAACCACGATAACTGTTGAGGTTAATTATTATTTCACTCTTTATCTCTATTAATCATTCTTACTCGACTTCAACTCGCCTTTAGTGGTTGCTCCTGTGTCCATGCAGCCTTACAAGGATTTCTGAGGGGGCTGTGGAAGAAAGAACATTAGCATAGCACTCTCATGCTAATCCAACTAGAGAGTGAAAAGGGCGCTCAGACTAAACCTTTTTTCATTATCATCTAATTATTAACTGAGGATTCTGAGAACTGCAAAGACAAGCTGAGAGGATTGGGCTGGGGGATGGGGGGTAAAGTGAGTGGTGTGCCTTTTGTCTGTGCATTTTGAGTGTGTATGTGCATGTGCGCGTGTGTGCTGAAAGGACAGGCTCAGGGCAATGTTCCTCTGCTTCAGCCCAGACCCTGGAGGCTCCGCTAAGTAGAGGAAAGACTGGAGAAGGTCAGACGCAGGCTCTTATCTAGGCCCATGTGTAATACGGAGATTTTTGGTCTGTTTTTTCACTCGCTTCAGACAGCATTATGCCCTCGCTTTGATGGATGATGTAGAGCAGCTTGCCTGAATCAGACCTCATTTCAGACCAAAGCACAAGACCGGGTCTCCATTAGCCACCTTTTGCTAAGCAAGTCACACAAGAAAAACAATGTTACACAATAAAAAACAATTTTAATATGTCAATATTATTTAAATATGTAAATCTTTAAGACAATAAACTAGTCTTGTTCTGGGAAATCCCTGCATTTTATATCAGTCTTTAGTAAAAGTGTCCTGGATTTAGTTGTACTTTTTTAAGAGGATCAGCTCTGTGGCCATTTGAATGTTAAGAGGCCTCTCCCTGGAAGTTTCCCCGGTATGGGCTCACACGGAGGCCCATCCTAAGCCCCGGCCTGACAGCCACTTATGAAATGAGACATTTCATTTTTTCCCCGTGCCATTCCCCAGGGACCATGGACAAACGAGCGCATCGATGATGAAGGGGGCCAATTTGTCTGCCAAAACATCCTTATCGGAAAACCTTGGGAGACAAAAGATGGACTGCGGAGTGTACGGCCCTTATCTCCCTGGGCCGCATCACGCCTGATAAGGCTGCTTATCGGATGGATGTCACCCCGAAGTGGCAAGGATTGGATGTCCTTGCCGTCTAAAGTTTGTCCCCTTTCCCCACTAGCCATGGCAGCGGGGGACCTTGCAGACCTCGGCACAGAGACATCTGCAGTGGAAGCTATGACATCATGATGAACTGTTCGGAGCTTAACCATGGTTGGATTTTTTTTTGATTCCACACAGAAATCCAATGTTTGACGCAATGGTTGGCAGGTGTCATATTTTTGGGCCTACGTTGGTTGTCTCTGACGTTGTTAAATGTCATGTTCTTAAGAACCTTAAGAACAGTTGCTAAAGGTGCATTTCTGTATGAGTTTTATCTAGAACTCGGTTATTTTAGCCTCACTGCCTCTGAGAAAGGTTGTTCTGAACCAAAATAATCTATTAGCTCTATTTAATGATTTCCTTTAAGGCCTGACAGTGCCAAAGACAGTAAGGCCTGTCGCTTAGATAATGTCACTGTGAAGGACATCTGCTGTCTAAACACACTTTGATCTGCAGGACTCTCTCTCCTTTTCACTCTTTTCTAATACAGGATGCAATTGGCTTTTTCATTTCCAAAGTCTTCTCAAAAGCTCTTGAAATTTTACTTTTAGATGACAGGATGAAAGAAACTTTCCATCCGTTATGGTTGTTTTTTTCTTTTCTGTCGTCCCTTTTCCGCCCCGGTGAAAACATTTTAGCTTTTAAAGCCGTGGCCCCTCTCCGTACATTCTAATGCTTTCCCTGATGCATTTTTATCCAGGAGCAAATTGGGGAGGTAATGGAAGGTATTCTGATACTCGACTCGTCTTGTCACTTATTTTTCCGCTGGTGAAGCAGTGAAGGCATTTCCCCAGAGATTCCCCTTCCTTTCTCTCTCCCTGCTCCCTCTCCCTCACTCTTGTTCTCTGCCTTTTCTGCTCATCTTCTCTTTTCACAATGGTGCGGTAATGGAAGGGTTGTTGCAAAATTGGTATTCTTTCAAAAATGGAGTCCAACCAAAGCAAGGCTTTTAGCTTTTCAGCTGCGTGTGATCGGATGAGAGGGAGGCTGTGCTGTGCGATTTGAAGTGGGCCTGTCACTGAGGGGCAGATGTGGGGAGGAAGAGAGGGAGGAGGAGGGCTGAGGAGTCTCTCTTCAGGCACCTGACTAGAATGAAAGCCACTCTGTTCCTCGCTTCTTTTGAGGTGAAGGTAATCATGTTTCTCCAGCCAGTCACTGAGCACACTGTGCACTGTGGTTGACTCACTTAAGCTGCCCTCTGGACCTCGGGGGCGAAACGAAAACAATGAACCAAAAGAACGGCGGAGGGAGGAAATGGGAGGAGGCAAAAGAAGAAGAGATGAAGGCAGTCTGACAGCTGTGTTCTGCAGGCACATCATTTAATCCTCGGCTTTCCCACAACTCCCGGCAAACCCTCCGAGGACATGGAGTTTGGTTTGTTTTTTTCTAATTATGAGAATGGCTCAGGAGGTTGAATCGTCTGATATAGGAGTCTTATTAATAGATAAGGCCGTAATCTCGCATGTGCTGGCAGACTTTTGTGTACAAGGGACCTTGTTCAGGGTCTACTCTGCCAGTTTGGCGATAGCCCAGGTTCTTCGTCTTTATTATTGCTATGCTAGCATTTAGATTTGCTGACTCTATCGGATGATCAAAGAGGTTGTAGCAGATGCACTTATCTATGGAACAAAAGAGATAAGACGCTGCTTTATATTCAGACGGATAGCTCCAATCAGCGCTGCTAGGAAGAGGCCTCTCTACTCCGTTTGGTTTATTACCTTTGACCATATTTCACTTGGCAAATGGTAAAAGCCAATTTTCGAGGGGAAAGGCTGTTTTTGGTTTCCACTGCCGATCAATGCCGCCATCCATTCAAAAAGAAATGCACGAAGCCCAGGGTAGCTGCCTGTGGCGCCACAGAGAAGGGCACAGTTTGAAGCTACACGAGGCCTTGTAAATGATCTGTTTTATGGAAACAGACAGAACAAGATGGATAGCAGGAAAGAGCCATCATAACAAGCAAGCCCAGGAAGGAAGTCGAGGGTGTTTTTTAAGTCATGTTTCATTCTTAGATGTGGAGCTAGGGGTTCAAAGAGGTTTAATGCATATGAATATGAGAATAGCATGCCCAGGCTGGAGAATAGTTTTGTTTCGGCAGCAGAGCAGCTCTTCTGCAAAGTCTCCAACCATCGACCAGCAGCGTGCTTTTGAGCGCTATTTATCCTGATCAAGCTGCATGTCATTGGATGCATCGTCAAACATTAGTTTGATGCGTGTGTCCTTCTCCTCTGTCTCCCTACCAGTTTCTCTGGAGTGTGTGGCTGTAGAGCCCCAGTGACACGTCATGCTGGCCTGCATACAGAGACGCCAGCAGACCCTCTCCTCCCAGCGTCTGGTCTGCGCCCCCAAGATCCTGGACGTGCCCGCGCTGCCTATTGCACGGCCGCTGCCCCCTCAGCAGCCCACCACACGCAAAGGTCGGTACGTTAATGATGTGGAGGTGTGCGGTGTTGCGATGTCACACTCTGCATGTTTGTGATGTGGTAAAGGGGTTGCCATGTTTGTGGCAGGGTTGCTAAGTGTCTGTTCAGGAGTGCATACACGCAGAAACAAACAAACATCCACACCTGGTTGTAGTGGTCTGGCAGCCCAATATAAGGCTGACATTACGGTCGTTTCAGAGGCCTGATCATCCACATGGTGGATCACACTGAGCTGACCTCTCCGCTCTAAGGGAAATGGACGGCCTGTACTGCTGAAGTTCTGTTTCTGAGCCAGAAGGCAGAGAATTAAGAAAAACAGGGTTCAAGAAAAACAAAACACACAGACACATGTTGAAATAAACTGTCACTCGCACAGTTCTATTAGAACTCTGGGGCGTCGATGCCTGGTCTGGCTTTACTACGGCCTGCTTTTCTTTAGGGCCCCGTACCGGAGAGGACAGCAGCCCCCTTGTGAACTATGAACTATGAGATCAGATAACAGGTCATTGGGATGGGTGCGTTCACCTTGGCCTAGCTCGGCTGCAGACGCAGGGTTTATCTTCTGCCTCAGATCTGCATGAACTCTCCGAGCCCTTATCGCGGTCTGTCACCTCGCCATCTTCAATTCAAATCAAGCATTGATCCACGGGGATGCAGGAACAGGTAGGAACTTGTGGAGTCACGACAATGCCCTGTCAAGGGCACGCTATGCAAAAAAAATGTGTGCCTCAGAGGATTATAGATGTTTGCAACATATAAAGACCTAAAAATATTGTCTGCTCAACTTAAAATATACTAGAAAAAAAACAACACTGATTAGGTTGTTTACCGGAAGCTATGCTCCAGTTTATCTCCGAATACCAACTCCATGTTGAGGAGCAAACCCTCCAAGACCCCTTCTGCTATCACACCAAGTCCTTATGATGACCTCATTCCTGGGCCGGTGTGGAATAAGCTTCTTGCACGTGGATTATTAGAGAATACCACTCACACACATGCTGTGTTATTCAGCAATACATGACAGCAGGCCATGTCATTATCTATGCCGTAAACACAGATTTCAAAGGACGCTGTTTATCATCCTCACTGCCAGTTCACGTTAATATCAATTTTAATAGGAAAGTGTTGCGCTCTTGTTGCCTTATCATCTCCATGGGTCATTCTGAGTAACTCTTATCCCATACTTTGCCTTGGGAAAAACAACTTTGACCTAGGCAATATGATAAATGCCGGCTTTCTCCGCAAGTTTATGGTAGGAATAGATTATAACAGCCTGACAAATCACCGCTGCAGAATAACACAGCTTTCCCATTTTATGATTAGTGTATGGAAAATCCATCAATTGTGTGACTGAGTAACCTCGAGGCTGATGACTAATTGCGCAGAGGGATGTTGACAGAATGCAAGTTGATGGATTTGCATCGCAATTCTCCAAGCTTTGTTGGCCTTTTCTTTTTTGGCACAAACCCCAACTGCTGCCTTCTCCACAGCTGTACTCAAATTGCCAGCGTTAACATTCCCTCCGCATCCCCCCCACCCTCCTCATGTCCTCATCTCTCTCTCCATCCCTCTCTGTGGTGAAACGCCTCTTTGTCTCTCCATTATGAAATATTAATTGAGAATCAGTGGAGCACTTGTCTGCTAAACGTTGAAACAGAAGGGCCTAGTTTGCCTCGGGCAGAACTTGGGGCGCCTTTCTCGTTCTGTTTACCTGCCAGACCTTTCAAAGCCCAGACTCCTGGCTTGATGTGATGTGCAGCCACTGCCTAGCCGTCAGCACTCCCGACACGGCCATATGAGATGGGTTAGTGAGCTGATAGGACCCTCCTGTCAGGGGCCGGACAACAAGACCTTTCTACCCCATTTCATGGAGTTTTCTGGGACAAGCTGCTTTTTGTGTTTGACTTTTCAAGCCATCGTAATTTTTCTCTGCCATCGATGAAAGACCGAGAAGGTCCGTTAAAGGCCTGGACAATACGAGGCCGTCGGAGGCGAGAAGGAGGTGTGTGTGTGTGTGTGTGTGTGTGTGTGTGTGTGTGTGTGTGTGTGTGTGTGTGTGTGTGTCTTGTGTGTCGCCCTGAGTGTGAGGCTTCATGTGATGGGAGCTAATGAGAGCGGTGCTCTCGCCGGCTCTCTGCCTGAACAGAACGACTGTTTCCCACGCCGTTGGCCCGGCTTTCCGGAAGGCTCTGCTAGCGAGGAGCCCCCGCTCTCCCGGAGACGAGGCGGCCAGAGCGGCACACAGACAAATGAGGAGTGACACTGGCATAAAGAGGTATCCGCACGAGTCCTTCTCCGCCACACATAACTAAGTGTTCAACCCTGAGGTTAGGATTCTTTCACGAGGAGGAGGAGGACTGAGACAGAGAGAGAGAGGGGAGGATGAATGGAGTTGGGGCTGCACGAAGCGTTGCTGTCTCTGTGTCCCTGAAGAAGTGACTGTGTGCAAAGCGGGAGCGGGCCAGGGCTCCGGTGTCTGTGCTCTCCGCATCTCCTCTTTCTCCTTCATCAGTCTCTGTCTCTGGGCTGCTGCGTTGTCAGGGTCAGGGGTTAGAGGAACGCAGTGGTGTATCCAGGGGGATGTTGAGTAAGTAGCCCGCGGTTTGTGTGTGTGTGTGTGTGTGTGTGTGTGTGTGTGTGTGTGTGTGTGTGTGTGTCTGCGTCTCTGCATGCCCCAGAGGGTATTAATATTAATGTTCCTAATATGAATAGAGAAATGTGATGAAGGAAACCGTGGCCACTGCATGTTTAATAGGGAGCTTGTGGAAGGCCACAGACCTGCGCCAGGCCAGGAGATGGCTCTGGAGGTTTGACTATGAATGGGGGACCTGGGGCACAGTGTGGGGAGGGGGGCATCAGATGGAGGTGAGGGAGTCCATATAGCAGGGGGGATTATTGGCAGGTGCACTGAGAGGAACAACATAGCTCTCTGTCCTGGTGGTGGACAAGGCTTAGTAAACAGCAGACATAGGCCGACTTAATCAATATGAAACAGTGGGCCTTGCCTTAGCAGAAAGCAAGTCCATTACAGAGCCCCATCTACTGCAGCTGAATGGAGGTGGGGTCAATTAATTACATGGTCTTAATGAGTTGGCCTATTAGGGTCCGTCTGCATGGAGGCGTTGGTATGGCAACGGAAGCTTTTTTTCTCCTTGTCTTTTCTCTTCTTTTTTTTGGACTGTAAATGTGCTCCTAATCTGCCCTTTGTCAAGGACGCATTCTGGTCCTGCAGGTAGGAAGATCCCCTGTGCTTTGTGTTCTGAGCGTATTAGGATTATTATTGTGGGTGTGAATCAGTGGTTGGGATTTCAGTCGAACTGGAGCATGGTAATTAGCAGGAGTTTCCTCACACCTCGGTTCTCTGGAGGGGATTACGTTTCTGTAAACATGTTGTGGCACCGAACGGTTAATGATAACGCCTCCTCACAACACGAAAGGCTTGCACAGGACAGCGGGGCATTTAGAGGGCGCAATGCGCGATAAAGCCCTTCAGCCTTTGCTTTTACCGTTGACAGTCGTGAGAAGGGGGATTCTCTGGTCGGGTGGCCAGCCTGTCTGAGAGCCGAGAGTCGGGAGGAGTGGTTCCGGTGAGACGCGTTCAGCCCCGACTGCTGTTTATAGCCCCAACTCAGGGGCTTGTTTTGCCCGTTAATCAGTGATTAACTCATACCGCTCCGAAACAATGAGGTCTCCACTCTGATCTGCGGGGAATTGCTCTAAGCGTGACCATGGGAAAAAAGATTAGCCGGCTTAACGCGACAAAGTGTTGTGTGGGATTGCATGGGGGTGGATTCAGGAACAGGGTTACCCAAGACCGGCGAGAGCCTCCTGGAGAAACAATGTAATAATAACAACTGGCCCTTGAACAAACTCACACACATGCAGACACACACATGAACTACCAAGTCTCCTGATACTATATCTTATCTCTCTTTTTCTCTATTCCACACTGACACTTCACTGTACTTTCACAAAGTCCTTATCTACAAACTGAAAATAGATCCGTAGATCAGAATCACAATGAATGCGGGATGCATTTGGAATGGAGTTAGTTGACATTGACTCGCACCCCTCCATCCACAACCAGCCATCCACCCACATAACCCCCACCCACACACACACACACGCATACAGACACACACTCGCACACACACATACAAACCTTCTCCCCAAGGACACTCACTGTGAGGAAGTGAGATTAGGTATTTCCTGCGAACACGTCGGGCAGGTTGGCTCGGCGTGGTGCTGTAACAGTCACAGTTCACCACAGTCCCCCCACACCCACAGCCCCTCAGAGGGTGAGGCAGTCGAGGCTAACCTGCCTGAGCTCCGCAAGCATGCTTCGGAATCCCAAATGGCTCACCTCGATCACCCAGGGTAATAGCATGAGGACAAGCTGCTGGGAGGACTCACAGGTCCATTTGTAAGCACTGCGAGATGTCCTCGGCCATGGTTGACTGCTAAGCGAGGGATGTTCTATTTAGCATGAGGGCTCTGCGTGCAGAGTGGGCTTTAACTTCAGCAGGATCTTCTCTGTGACTCATTGGATTAAACGGAACCCTGTGTACAGTTTGCTAGTTTCGGGTGGTCAAGGGCTTACATTCAGAGATCTAATTCCCTTTATATCTGTTGATCTTTACCTGACATAGTGTGTGTGTGTGTGTGAGTGTGCGTGCTCGCATGTGTGTGTGTGTGTCTGGCAGTATTTATGTGTGTGTTTGTGTATGTGTGTTTTTGTGTGTGTTAATATCTTGGCGGGTAGACTTGCGTTTTTATTGAAAGTTCAGTGTTGGTATCTTTATATGAATTTCCATAAATCTTTACACTGCAAAGGTCAGCTTTTGGCATATTCACTTCGGAAAGTGATTCTACTGAAAAGGGAGCTTTTTCAATGCCAAGACATGGTTTGAATTGACAATTTCCACTGAGTTGAATCAATATTATAACTCCATGCTGCGTAGTTGGTGAGTTGCCAGCCAGTCTTGGACCTCGATGGCCAAATGTCTCCTCGTTTCTAAATCTCCTCTGGCACTCTGTCCCATGGCTCTTCTCCTGCGCAGCAAACTGTAAATAAGGTCGGTGCCCCTAATGCTTATTCCTACCCCATCGCAACTCTGACGATCTCTCAATAGAGCAGACCCATGGCCCTTCCTTATCCGTGCTAGTCCTAGCAATGCTTTGAGGTTCGGTGACGGTGACAGTGAATGGGGAGCGGGGAGGGCCTTTAGACTCTGTGCTCTCAGCGTGGATGGGTGGCATGATGGTGCTGTGTCTCTGACAGGCTGCCGCTGTGTAATCTCTGGACTTATGGCGCGAGGCGCCCTTTGAAGATGGGTTGGCTTTCCGAGTGTTTGAAGTGTTTACGGAGCATCAAACCAATCTACAAGGCTCGGGGCGACGCATTTGACAAAGCTCCAAACAAGAGCTGGCAGAAACAGACAGTCGGTGATTGGTTTCACTATTTATTTCTCAGCCGGTAATTTTACTGCAATTCAGAGCAGACTAGATGCTTTTTATCGTTGCCCTCCCAAGAGCAAATAATTGCAAATCATATTTACCCTCAAAGCTATTAGGTTAAATGTAAAATGTGCTGTATTTGGAGCCAACTTGCCTAGTGGTGGGGTGTATAAACTCCTATTAGCTGTCTAAAAGGCTTTTTGATCCTGATTGCTGTGGTAGGTTGGCACGGCCTCTCGCTCCGTCTGACTCGTAGGGGCGTCTCCGTGTGGAGGACTGTGGCTGCGACGCGTGGACGTCTGGAGCTCGTGTGGACATCTGTTCCACATGCCCATGTTTCTCTTTCGACCTAGTGTTTTGTGAGACATAAATGAGCCATGTTTTGCTGTGTTGTATTTCTCAGAGGAATACACTGTTGGTTCCATGGAGCTGTGCCTCCTGCTCCGCCGGGAGATGATGACGGCTACGATGGATGGAACACTCCAACTCTCCTCCTTCCTCCATTTTAAACACCCACTTTATTTCCTTTATGAGATGGATCTTGTAGACTGAATCATTTACACAGTTGGAGGCTCATTGTGGGCCTGAAATTAAATGAACTCCCAAATCAATTTGGAATGGGAACAACAAGTGAGCTTTCCCTTGCACCACTGAAGTGCCTCTTTAAATGGGTTTTGTTATTGAAAAAGACATGAAGTGTTTTTTTGTTTTTATTTTTTTCCAAACCCTCCGTTTCCTTTTGTCGCCGGTTTCTTTCTTTGCTCGGTGGGCTGTTGTGATTTTCGCTGACTACAAAGTAATCTAGGTCAATTTTGGCACTTTTGATTTTCATGTCGGGAATTCCATAAAAATGTCGTTTGGAGGGGCGTTGGTAATTTCTGCCAGGTGATTTATTGCTTTTAAATGGAGCGCCTTTTCCACCTCTTCTTTGTCGCTGTGAGCTAAGCAGCCATGAAATTGGCTGAATAATGGTGTTTAAATCCAATCTTGGTTTGTCCCCTCAGCTTTCTCATACACCGTTCAATTGCGCACTCCTCCCAGATTGCTCTTTTTCTCTCAGCATCGACCTTTTTCCTCACAGTTTAAGCTCCAGGCTTTTACATTAGAGTCAACACAGGTTCATAAGGCGATTTATATGGCCAGCATTATTACAGGTAGGCACAGCACTAGGCAGCTGTCAGTAGCCAAGATAATCCGTTTGGAAAGGACATAGGAGATGGTTTGATAAGCTTCCAAGACCCATAATGTTGATCGTTGAAATCCTCTTTGGATGTAAGATGACATAAGCCATGAGCATTATCTCAGTTACAGCTTTGTCTATTAAATGGCAATATCATATTTCATATGAGTAGAAATGAATAGCAGAAAGACATAAAACAACTTGATCACTGGTATATTTGGCAGATGGAATATCTTGCCATATAAAGCACAGAAGTTTTTTTATCTTGGCTCACTGTACGATGGTTATACAGCCAAAATGTCACCCAAATGAATACCCACCAGAGCTGCTGGGACCAAATTGTCTCTGTGTCCCCTTCCTCAGCGGCCTCCTGCTCCTCTCTCTGATTTCCCTGGGTAATCCGATTCTGGGTTGAAAGAAGGCCAAATTAATTTCATAAAGCACTGATCAAACTACGCCCGGAGGTGTCTCCCTCCCCCCAAATGAGTTTAAAAGAGATGCAGATGTCTACGATTCCTTTCCTAAATGGGTTTTGAGGGCGAGAGAGCAGCACGGCACTGAAGAAGACCGTACAATATAAATGTTTATTAGAACTGTAATGCATGTTACTCTCGCAATGGCTGTGAGTGGGATAGTTTCCAATGCATGGCCCAGTGTACTCCAGTTATTTAAAAAATAATTTATATGCATGTTCTGCTAAGTAAAGATGAATTCTTCCTAGGTCAAAACTCATTGTTTATTCTTTTCAAAGTGCTCTCAAGATATCTGTGCCTTGACAAACCAAAAGGTACCAGTCTTATAAACCACTAACTTGTTTCTTAGAATGTATCTTTCTGACTTCCTTTGTGCATTCTTTTTAATTCATGTTACTGAGTTTTTCTTGACATCCCCTACATATGTTAAACCTATGACAACAGCCTATTCATCTGGCAAACTATTCCATTGAAGGGGCCACTATTTATCATTCTCTCCTTTTCCCCTGAAATTGGTACCTCGTATTTCTCAAGGTTTATTCTACAGTATAACACCCTGCTCCCTCTACTCTGGGGATTAGGTAGGAGTCACCAATGTACTAACAATCTCATCACTGCTTGTTGCTTCAGGTGAACTGTTGGCATGCATGTCCTCCTCCACCTCCAGCTCCTCCTCCACCTCCTTCCGGTATCCCACAGCAGCTGACCTGGACGCCTTTGCCCGGAAGACGGCCAGCAGTCCTCTCTCCATCAAGATCTTCCCCTCTAATATCCGCGTGCCGCAGCACAAGCAGCTGAGCAGGACGATTAATGGCCTGGACACCAGCGGGCAGCGCTATGGTCCTTACTCACAGCCCTACTCGGCCTACTACGGAGGTCTCCTTGCTGTAGTCAAGGCAACCACGGTGGGAGTGAAAGGCGTTGTGAAAAGCTCTGAGGGCAAGAGGAAACACTCGCCCGCTCAGACAGCGGTGGCACCCTACAACGTTCCTTTCAGCAATGGCAGTGCTGCCAGCAGACATCTGGTAGGCTCCTGTAAGCCCCCCGAGGGCTCCACTAGGACCACCTCCACCAGGGCGTCTACCTCTGGAGTCCAGGGTCTGGCTCGAGGCTCGGAGCCCGCGGAGGTCCACCACCTGCTGAGGCAGATGGGTCGCACGGCCCCCAGCCAGGCTCTGCAGCAGCAGGTGGGCGAGGGCAACGGCAGCCCTTCTCATTGGGCCGTGGCGGCCGTGGCCTGCTCGGAGTCAGGCTTCACCCTGGGAGGGCCGGCCCAGAGCAGCCTGGCACACTCAGGGGCCGTGCTGCCCACACAGAGCGCCGACATGGCCAAGGCCGGCTACCTAGAAGGAAGAGATTACTCTATGTGGCAGCACAAGCAACAACTCCATCTTCCTCCTCATCACCAACAACAACAGCAACAACAGCAACAGACACCGCAGCAGCATTATCGCCAGGGGACACTAAGGATGTACAACCACAACATCAACGACAACGCTCAGGGCTGCAGTGGGGGAGGAGCCGCAGTCAGCCGCTCTCCTGAGACCTGCCTTCCATTGGCCTGCTCCTCACAGCTGTCCTATAGGCACCCCACCCTTAGTGCAGGTACCAATGGGGTAGGGACAGGGGTGGGGCAGGACCAGGTGAGCTCCTCCCCTTTGAACTGTGGGCCTATTCACGGGGAGTTCTCGGTAGGACCTTACTTTGCTCCTCTGTGGAACAGTGTCTTGGCCACCCCTAACAGCGACTGTTACACCCCTCAGGAGATGGCACCTGGCTCGACACTGGGTCGGCCTAGAGACTTGGGCCTGTCCCACCCAAACCACCACCACCATCACCAACTACCACCTCACCCCTCGCACCACCTTTACCCCCAGTCTTACCTGCCCCAGCTCCAGCTCCAGCCGGCCCCCCACCATCAGGCCTGCAGCACAGACCAAAGCCTGGGCCTCTGCTGTGGGCTACCCAGCACCAGTCTGTGCCATGCCTCGGTGCTGAGCAACAGCTTGCAGTCCTTGGAGTGCCTGATCAGCGAGATCCACCCCCCCTGCATCAAGGAGCACATGTTGGGCCGGGGCTACGATGGGGCCATGGGCATGCCTCAGCTACTGGAGCCCCACCAGCACACACACATTCAGCTACCGGTCTACAGATAAAACACACCTCATGACAGGGCGTAAGACAATGAAGCGTTTAGGAGAACCCTTATGAATGGAGGTGTGGCCATGACGAGTCTAGAGAATGAGACATCGGTTGGTGCATGTATTGGTAGAGGGCTCTATGTTATTAACCTGAATTGGGTTACAATCATTAATGAAGGGGGGTTTAATGTTGTTTTTTAACTCTTTTTACATATTTAATTTGTGTCGTTACAATGACCACCCTTGAGGGCTCTTCTACGCTGTCTGTCTTATGTCCACTGATTCCAGGGCTGTGCGCACAAAGCCAGAACGAGCCTGTGATATTATTTTTGTCTTAGCTACGCTGTCTTCAATTGTAGGCGTCTTTTGACAGTAGGATCCTCGTGATTTGGAACACTAAAACGAAGCAATTGGGGATCTGCAGACCATGCATAGCTAGTTCACTTTTAAGGGGCCAAACCTGAAACATAGTACTTACCCAGATCCAGGCTTTAAGATCTAAATGAAAAGGTTTAATCTCAAAACTAAAATGTTGAACGAAGGTCCAGGATGCACTGCTTTGTGAGGATATTAACTTGAGTGGGGGTCAGATTGTCTATTAAAGGGTTTATTTGAAAAGAAAAACTTGAATACATTTAATCGTTTTTATTTGA
>JAVQJS010130186.1:0-18675 GCA_036024795.1 Galaxias rostratus | reverse complement strand
TCTCTCACAGTGGACATGCACCTACGATGAAAATTTCAGACCCCTCCATGATTTCTAAGTGGGAGAAATAGCAAAATAGCAGGGTGTTCAAATACTTATTTTCTTCACTGTATATATATATAATAAATATAACTGTGATGGCAGCCATGACCGTTTATGCTAAGGCACTTCATGGCACTTTGCTATGATTCACACCAGACAGTTGGACCAAGATTGCGACGTCATGACAGTGCTTTGAGCAATGACATTTAACTCTTTTATAGTATTGATGAAAGGTGCTGGTAGCTAAGCTTTGGCAATGTTAATAATAGTAGGAATGGTAAATGAGATAATGGTATGCCTAAAAATAACAGTCAGTTGCCATACCACATCTAGCCAAGGCTAAGCACACCATTGATGTTACCTAGCTATTTAGTCTAATAACTGCCTTTAAAACAAAAAACACGATGTGTAGCCATTTGTGCAGACACTTGGTACAATGCATGTGTTGCTGACAAGGTATGTATTTGTGAAATAGGTCATTGTAAGAGATATGGCAATAAGAGGACAGCTTACATCCAACTGATGTAACTTATACATTGCAGTTAATTGAAATTATATATTAAAGAGATTTTATGTTGAATTCAATGTTTGTTCTTAATGTTTTAGTGTTTTTTGATGAATGTCCCAAATAATTTAGAGGACTTTTCTGATTGTTTTACCAATTTTATTAAAATGTTCTTAACTTGTCGACCAGTCTAAATTTAAACTTCGGTTTAAACAGGGAAATAAGTCGCTAGGAACATTCCTACCAAATATATGGTTGATTTTTAAATCTATAAACCAAATCAGGATATAGATTTTTGTTTAACAAATAGATAATTTGCTTGGAGAAACTGTAGATTTCAGGGCATGGCACTATCTTCAGCCTCCAATGATTCAGCACCATGGACAGCTCTGTTTGATTATTTGTTCTTTTTGGTCCCCCTGTATGTCTTGGTTCCTATATGAGTTTCTGTCTCAGTTTCCCCTGTGGTTTGGAAAAATAATCTTGCGGAGCTACTTTGCCCTAGCACGGCCCTAAATCCAAATACCTCCGGACTTAACTTTAATGTAAAGACAGTAGTAGATTAAATCAACATGGCTAACTCACAGTTAGCTGTAAAGGACTTCTCTCACATTCCCATCACTTGTGTTGGTACTGCTTAGGTCATGTCCTCATATTTTATTTAGGTTGTCAATACAATTTTTTAAAACACCAATATATGCTGGTATGTGGCCTAATCTTTGCATACTTTTCATTAATCATAACGCTGCAGAAACATGTAAACATTATTGCGGCGAGCCGCACTTTGCTTGTGCACTGTTTTTTCATTGTTGAAGTTGCCAGAAAAACTGTGCGCTTGTCAACAAAAAAATGCCGTCAGATGTTGAAATAAACTTTGATGTCTAGCGCAAGGAAAGATAATCAAAACGTGAAGATTAAAAGTAGGTTGCAATATCCTTAAATCATTTTTTTTCTTTTCTTTTTTTGGTTTAATGCATGTAAACCCATAAGAAAAAATGCATCATTGCTTTAAAAACTGATTTTGTCCTAGCCCTAACATCTTTCTTGTGGTTGCAGATGCCCTACAAAATTTGGTTGGCCAGCAGAATGCTCGTTATGGAATCATCAAGATCTTCAATGCTTTGCAAGAGGCTAGTGCCAACAAGCACCTACTCTATGTAAGAGTGTATACACTGCCTACCTTCTTAAGAAATAAATACATCAAATTCAATGAGCTGTTAATGTTTCTGTAATCTTTATATAGTAAACATTACAAAATATTTCCTAGAATTCGTACCTTTCTGTATTGGTCATTGTGATGTACTTTCTTTTTTCGCACCCTCCATTTCTCTGTACTCCTTCTGAGCCCATCCTTTGTTCAAATATTTAGCTTGGTGTATTTATTTTTCAGGTCCTGATGGAGATGCTCCTCAAGGAGCTGTGTCCTGAGCTGAACGTGAAAATGGAACAGATTTGAACACACATACAAATAAGTAAAGCTTTCAGAGTGTAGGTTTTGTCTGCTGATTTCCAGTTGTTCTGTATTATTAGAGCTACGGTATCGTATCAGATTTAAATGCAGTTTGCTTCCTCGAGAATACATTTCTCAATGGGGCAGATTAACTGTAAATTGTCTTAATCGTTTTACCACCCGTCCGTAACCTACTTTGATGTTACTTAAAGCTCCCTTTCCTATTGTGGAAATAGATGTATGCTGTGTTCCACACAGTTTTCACAACATGTACACACAGTGAAACTGTAAGTCCTCAGAACAAATTGCAGCAAAGTTGATAGAATTGATTACATTTTGTAAATATATGGGTGGTTTACATATTAGGCTTTTTTACTTTGAATATATGGCAAGTTTTACTGATTTCCAAAATATATGTGGTCTTTTAGATTTTGTAATGGAATCTGAATTTGTTGATCAATGTGTTGTACTAGTTCCATAAATTGTTATATGGTGGGACATTAAATTAATTGAACATAACATGAAAATTGGCTTCACTTTTGCAAGTAACTCACTTTATCATAATTTATCATTACTATCTTGAGATCTAGCATTTCCTTGTGTAAATTCATCATGTAGTACTTATCACTTATAATGGCAGATATATAATAACAAAAAGGAGTAAGGATACACCTTTGATAATAATAAAACCAGTTTAGGTCAGACTGCTGGTGCGTCATAGTAGTTTAAAATGGCACAAGCACACAGTTTGGTGAGGTTCAAACACTAAATGCCAGCTTATATCAGAATAAAACACAACTAAGCATCATACATTCAAATCTACAATCATTAACAGGAAAGTAAATTATTAATGAGCATGCTTATTTATCAATTATCTCGGGTGCACCCTTGATAAATTCTAGGATATGCTCTAAATTCACAGTATGCATTCAGCTATCAATATCCAAGTACACTCTCAACGTCAAAACTAATAAACACATTTCCCTGAGCAAATGCGATGTGCTTGCGTTTCTACAATGAGCACCAAGGCAGCACTGCGGGTGTCCACATGGGGCCAGTTGCATCATCTAACTTCATCCATTCATATAAAAATTGTGAACTATATGTAATTTGTAGCTATCTTTAAATTGTATGAGTAATTAGACGACAAATATTGTTTAATATGTTTGGCTAGTCTATGCCAATCAATCTCAGTGTAACGGAAAATTTCAGTGTTGAAACCATCCCCAGTCTCCCATATGTCCTTGTATTAGCTCAACAGTTCACATTTAGGCTTTTGGACGGCATACCAATCTTGTACAGCTCTGCAGACATAAAATCAGCCAATCAGATTATTGTCTTAAGTGGTATTGCTGGTTCAGTGCTGCTTATTTTACTATTGAAAACACACTTTAAAAATCTTAGTGAATGTGCTAAGATCCCGTGCTAAGTGACTAGGGTACACAGCACGGGTTTATCAAAATAAAATGTGCATGCAACTGTACTTACTTTGCAAGCGCAGCTAAAGTAGTTCACCCACAAGGTCCTAAGTGATTGTTTTGCACAAAAAAAGAGTAGTTCATTTTATTTTCACCTTTTAAATCACTAAAATGAACCGATCTTCCATTTAAAGTTTGAACAAGTGCACCGCAGACTATGTCACTCAGTACAACCTAGATTGCAGGGTTTAGTTAAATTTTAGCTATAATCTAACTAAACAGGAATTATACTCTGTTACACATGTATGCAATCGAAATTGTGTAACATGTATTGTGAAATGTATTAAAAACTGTTTAGGTAGAATACATCGAACTTGAACCATTTCTGAAGAATTGGTTATTCCTATATATTTTAGTTGAATAAATAAATACACTCATAAATAAATTACACCTTCCAAAAATATCGCTAACAGTACGTCACTTCCTTCTAAATAGCGAAAATGGCAGCGCTCATAGCGAGAACAAGCATTTTCTCACGTCGGTGTGGGTCACACATTTGTTTGTTGAAAGTACTTCCACGTTTGGCAAAGGGATACAGATTTAAATGGTCTTCTCATACACTGCTATTATCTCTCAATAATCGTGGCATTTTAAAGGATGCGTTCCCTGAAAATGCTGCTCAAGACCAACTTCCAAAGCTGCTGCAGTCTGGTTGTCAGACGGTATACTGTGGATTCGACCCTACAGCGGACAGTCTCCATGTGGGTAATTTACTCGCCATCGTGGGTTTATTAAATTTTCAAAGATTTGGACACAATGTCATTGCTGTGCTTGGTGGGGCTACAGCACAAATTGGTGACCCTAGTGGAAAATCAAGCGAGAGGACGCAGCTTTCAAAATGCATTGTGGAGGAGAACACAAGAAGCATCAGGGAGAGCATACATCGAATATTTTCCAACTACCAGCTATACTTTCATGATAATTCTAAAGTGCTTGGAACTGTTACTGTGCTGAACAATTTGAACTGGTACAAAGATATGAACGTGGTAGCGTTTTTCGCAGATATAGGTAGACACTTTCGGATGGGCACGATGCTCAGTCGGAACAGTGTGCAGTCCAGGCTGAAAAGCTCTGAAGGTATGAGTTTGACTGAGTTCTCATATCAACTTTTTCAAGCGTTTGACTTCTACCATCTGAATAAGTATCATGGATGTTCAATACAACTCGGAGGAACTGACCAACTGGGCAACTTGATGTCTGGATACGAGTTCATACGCAAGTAATTTAAGGGGGAATCATTTTTTTTGCTCACATGCTGTTGAAATATGCACTATGTTTTTATATTGAACACTTAGTTTGAACTTTGAGCTGGAATTAATCCTTTATCAGGGTCATACATTATTCACACATACCTTTGGATTTTTTGTAACCAGGTACAGGGTAATGATTGAGATAAAAACAATCAAGAACATTTACTGTTCCATTTAGCTACAAATTAGACCTTAATTGAACTGTTAATTGATAAATGATAAAAAGTACATGGCCACATGTTATGTTTTAAATCTAACCTTTAATATATTTAGTGTGGTCTTTTTTTAGTCTACGCCTAAACATAAATTTTAAAATTATAAACAAATGTGTGTTTTATAACAGGTTCACATTGGAACTGCATTTTATCTGGTTGAAAGCAGGGTGAGAGAAGGTCTTGAATATCCAAAACCGATATCTACCAGTTTCAAACAGAAATCAACGTTGAAATTACGCTCTTGTGCTCACAGGGAATATATATATATATTAGATTGAACTTTATTGTCATTGCACAGACGTACTGAGACAACGAAATGCAGTATTTATATATTGAGCTTTACTTTGTCTCTGGAATTGACGCTTATTTTGCAATAAATTCTAGATGGGGTGCAATAGCTAAAAGCATTTTCTCCAAAAAAGCAGTAGGGTGAGGTGGGCTACATTTATATACATTAAGCCATTTTAGGTAAACTCCCTGATTGTTTTGACAGGCTATAAAGTGAACTAAAAAGTTGCTTTTTTACTGTAGCTTATTTCACTTTACTGTTTTGGGGAAAAAAGCCTCTAGCTCTCTCACACACAGACACACAATCTACTGCTCAAATGTTTTTCACTTTTTATTCAAATTTCAACTTTAATTCATGGTTCTAAAAGGCCATTTTCAGAGAGCAAGTAATGGGTTTAGAATGTACACGTTCTGCAGAAATTGAAGTAAATAAAAGTTTGTTATTGTTTTACAAAACAAAATCTAAATTTTCATTTGTTATATGCTTTCATTTCAGCGAACACTGAGCCATTAAACTGAGTAAATGTCAATAAAAAGTGGAAAAATGTATGTCTTTAAAACCTTTGACTAGCAGTGTGTACATAAATGTCAACGGGTCCATTTATTGGAAGTTATGGAATTAAAATGTGCCATTTTATATTTCACAATGACGGGTAAGAAATAACTTGCCTTATGTAATACTGTAGTTCTATGTGGTTGCTAAGATTTTTTTTTTCTATGGCAGGGTTACTGGTGAGGAGGTGTACGGTTTGACCGTCCCTCTTGTGACCAGTTCGGTGGGAGACAAGCTTGGGAAGACAGCAGGGAATGCAGTGTGGTTAAATAGGAACAAGACGTCTCCCTTTGAACTCTACCAGTTCTTCCTGAGACAGCCAGACAGCAATGTAGAGTGGTAGGCTTTTGCAAAGACTGCCTGAGTTGAATAATTGTGTGTCCATGTTGTGTGTTTTAGCTACACTTTAACTATGTACCACAACTTTATATACCTAGATATCTTGCACACTTTTGGCTGCAGTCTATTATAAAGAACGGCTTTTAATTTGAGAATGAACAACTGGAGACTCCCTTCCTAAGCATAAAAAACAGCTTGAACTATGTTTAAATAATGTAGAATATGATTCCTTAGCAGTTTCCCCTCATCATTTTTATTATTGGTACAGGGGTACCGCTGCTGCACAATCTGAAATTTACATGATAAATACATGTATTTCCCTGCATGTAATTCAAAACGTTCTCAGCTTTAGCAGAGACTAGCTTACTACACAAGCCCGTATGACATCCGCAAAAGTGCGATTTAAAAATCAAGTGACTTGTTATAGACTTAACTGCTTTGGACAAGCAGCAGTTTACTCATGTGCAGGAAAGTTAATTTGTTCACTATCGATTAGGCCTGTGTAGAATTCACTTCCCATTAATTCCCCTAATTTGTCTAAAAAGGTTGCTTAATAAATTCATGGTAAAATCCTCCAAAGTTGTGTTGAAGTACATTGTTTCAAAGTTTTGTTTAAAGCCTAGGTGTACTAGCCACAGGCCTCTCCAGTACAGGGCCAAATTGCATTGACCTTCAGGTTTCCCAGTAAGAGGCCTGTTTGATATCAGCCGTGATCAGTTTTGGGTGTATTGAGTTGCAATGTTTTAAAAAAGTGTTTTAGAGCACTGTTATAACTTTTTATCTACAGGTACCTCAAGCTGTTCACCTTCCTCCCCATGGGAGAAGTGGAGCATGTGATGGAGCAGCATCGTCAGGAACCCGACAAGAGATCAGCTCAGAAACGCCTGGCTGCTGAGGTCACTAAACTAGTCCATGGCAAAGAGGGTCTGGACAGCGCCAAAAGGTTACCACATTGCCTTGAGTTGGTTGACTGTGTGTCTCTGTCTACATATCCTCTGGTTTCTATTTGTTCATTGTATTCGTGTCTGTGTTGCAGATGCACTAAGGCACTATATCATAGTAACTTGCAGGCCTTGGAGCAGATGAGTGACGTCGAGCTGCAGGAGCTGTTTACAGAGGCTCCATTCCACGAGCTGCTGCTAGAGCCTGGGACAACTGTGCTTGATGCCTGTCGCAGTGCTGATGCCATCCCTCACAGTCAGAAAGGGTAGGGCCACTTACCATTTCACCTTGCACGATGCCATTTAGTTAAATGTTTTTCAGACATTTATAAAAGTCTGAAATAAAAAAAAAATATGTAGATTTATTTAAATTTGGCAAAATTTACACATACACATGAAAATGTTGTAATTTTTTACACATGGTGCTCCATAAGAACAACCAATCAGATTTATTTTAACTTTGGTTATTTCCATATGGCATGTTTTATGATTGGCTAAATCAAAAAGGGAAAAAAATTAAATTCAGTTAATTTTGGATAAAGCTAGTACGGGTTTTTGGGGCAGTCGGATCTTTTACGAAATTCAAAGTATTAAACATGGCGAGACCCAAAAATTAAGTTCAATACAGGTCTTTTAGTAGAAATGGTGATTCTGCAAAAGATCAAATGCCTTTGCGAAAGAATGATCCCACGCAGCGTTTACGACGAAAGAGAAGACCATTTATTTCTAAACTCTACTTTCTTATATATCAAGTAGAGGTGTGCCCTCTCCCCAATTGTACAAACACACGTTCCTATATTGTGTTTAGATTGCAGGCTGTTGACCGGCCGGTGACGCTCCTTTCTAGGGTTATATTGTCCGCAGATATTCCTTCTCTGGTGTGACCCCTGCAGCCACAGATAATATCCTCTGTGACTTCCTAAAAGGATATTAACCTTAGTTTATGAAATGCAGCTGTGGACAACCAATTTAAAGCAGTTAATTGCAAGTCTATCTACATTTTGTAATTACAAATAATTTGGTGGGGCATTACCCCTCCGTGCCTATGCCTAGATGAAGCGTCACTTCTAAATCTCTGCCTGTGGTTCAACAGTGTGGCAAATCTTTACAAAGGTCAAAGAAGCTCAATGTTAGAACACAGTTTGAGTCTATGTCAATTAAAACGAATAACCAAGTTGAAATCTATCTATGTCATAATGTGACTCAGACACAAATTTGATAATAAAATCAGCATACTATCAATTCAACAACATAGCAAGACTCAAAGGACTAAAATGAAAATCTATTTATTACATAAAAAAAAAAATGTCTTGCATGCATTTATTGCCTTTAGGCTGGACTACTGCAATGGTATTTTCTCGGTTATTTCCCCCCAAAACTGCAGCGTGTTCTGAATGCTGCGGCTAGACTTTTAAAGATAAAATAAAGCATGATCATATTACACCAATTCTCATATTGCTACATTGGCTCCCTGTGTGTCGGAAAATGTTTTTCGGAATACTTTTGCTGATCTACATGTCACTTAATTTGGGACCAAAATGCATTCCAAAATGTTAACCTTCCAGACTACTCAGGTCATCGGGAACAGGTCTGCTAACCGTCCCCAGAGTTTAAACTAAAAACTAATGAAGCAGAGTTACTATGCAACAAATAGCTGGAACCTACTTCTAGAAGATCTTAGACTCACTCCTAGCCTGACTACTTTTAAATCTAAACGCAAATTTTGCGTTCGGCTAAATTGTTCCTTAGAATGTATTAAAAAAATTGTCATGTTCTTTTTTTCTTCATGTTTTGTTTAAAGCACGTTGATTTGCCTTTGTGTATGACGTATCATACAAATATATTTCATAATTATGTGATATATGAATATACAGTTATTGCAAAGTCATGTTCTTTTTATTATTATTATTATTGGTCCCTTTATTCGGTGCGTTATCTATGCCCGCAATTTTGACCAAATCAATTCCACCCCAGTGCCCACAGTGTCTTAGGTATTGCAGTCCATTGCGCGTGATTACAGCTTAGTGATCAGTTCACGTGTTATATTTTTTATTATTATTTTAATTGGTTTTTGGCCCCATTGAAATGACTGGGTATTGTTTTCCCTGGGAGAGAATTTTCATACGGTCATATACCGACATCTAGCGTCAATGTTATGTTTTTACCAAATGTCTGTGTTATTACGCTGAACAACAGTTTACTGCATCAGTGACTCCGTCTCGTTATTTGACATCAACACTAATAATTAATGGGGTCAGAAGTGGGAAAGCTAAATCATAAAAAACAAAGCACTGCGCCAACAGTTCAGGTCATCTGCGCAAATGCGCCTGTGAGTATTTGGTTGCACTATATAGTTTTTCCATGGTGAATTAGCTGGTTTTTAGTTAACATTAGCCCTAGTCTTTGCTTTGCAGACAATTTTTTCTGTAACTTACAGTGCAAGGATTTAAGAATAGTACTGCTGAAATCCAATAAACAAGCTTATCACTGAAGGAATCACTGCTGTTGATTTAATGTTGCAGGGCTGTAAGGTGTGACAGTTTTGATCGCATAATGCTTTAAATAATTCGGTGTGATTAGAAGAGAGATGGGGTGCACTGGCATCCGTTTAGTAAAGCTAAGTCACTGGTAACCATAACAATGCACATGCGCCACCTGCCACTTCTACATTGACTAAAGAATTTTTTTTGCCAGTGTTGTAAATAATAATCTTTGCATGCTGCACATTGCCATACAAAGTCTTGTCACATAAACCAAATATGCTAAGCCTGTTAAACAGTTACCCTTAAACATATAAATGAGTTAACCAACTAATGTTTGCCATGACTGCATACTTAAGTGATACTAATGTAGTGATGTAGTTACAATTTGTGGGATGATACAAGTCTGAAAAGGTACTTTGAAATAACTATATCTGTGTAATTGTAAATACCAATTTTTATATTTATACCTACGTAAGCCTTTTCTTTTGTGTTTTCCCAGGTATCGTATGGTATTAGATGGAGCAGTGTGGATTAATCACAGCAAGGCGGACGTGCCAGACCAAGTACTGATCCCAGGTGTACACATCCTATCTAACGGACTGACTCTGCTCAGGGTAGGCAAGAAAAACTTTTACATCATAAAGTGGCTTCAACTTTAAGAACGTGCCCTACTATGGACCTGTTGTACATTACACACTGGTGTGTCTTCTTACTGAGTATCTGAAAGAAGCTGTCCCTCCTCTGAATCAAGTCTGATGTTTGGCAAAAGCTTGCACCAATGATGCTTGCAATACATGTACATAATTTATTGTGTATACTTGTTTTAATGATACATTTAATAAATTGCTTTCATATTTCGGATTGAAATAAAAATGTGTCATGTTTTCATGCAAACCAAGAGTTGCAACTAACATAGTTAGCATGTATATAGTCGAGTTAGGCAGTTCTCAAATTAACAAACTTGCTTATTTACCATTCACCAAATTCTAAAACAGTATTAATATGACCGTTTCATAGAATTATGTACATTTGTTTCATCTTTTTACTTGCAAAAGTGATGGAGTTATCTGACTTTTTTTTTATTGCAAATAGTTTAACCATGGTCCCTAAACTGTTTTTGCCAATGGTACACTGAACAATGACCACTGTAATGGTTTTTGACAAAAATCTACAGGTAAAATACCAAGAAACATTGTATATGTTTCACTAAAGAATTAAACATAAATTCAAACTATGTGTATGTGTGTATATATATTTATATCAAAGCCACGAGTACCTGAACACCTGTCCCATTGGTCTGGCTTATACAATGCTTACATATCATGGTCCGTTGATATTCGGTACTAAGTTTGGTGCGGATTGGTCCAACAGATCATGAATGAATTCTTATGTGTTTTTCAAAATGGCGCAAAATTAATCATAGTGTTCAAAGAGGCTTTATTGTTCCTGTAGGTAGGATGGGCTGAGTTTAGTGACACTAGGTTACATGGAGTTGGATATTTGCCTTTTTTGGCAAATTTGGAACACTTGACCTGTCAACTGGGGTAATTTTTGGTTTGGGAGTATCCGTAAACGATACTAACCAGCATGCCATTATTATTCCATCCAGTGACAAAAAATATATATATATAAACAATAAAAAGAAATAGTTAAAAGACACCCTCAAAGCAGATGGCTGTTTGCCCCATTTATTTTATTCAGATTGATACATTACTCAAATACCAATGAGGAATGAAATGAAGTGTAGCATTAAGATGTTTTTAAATAAATTGTTAACTGTTGAAAATGTCAAAAAAGTTTAACAATTTTTATTTTACAGACCAAGAAAGGTTGTCGTAATTTCATACTTTTAGTACTTTTTCTACACACTGTACATGTTGTCAAAGATTTTTTTTAACAAAAACAAAAGGTAAGAAATAAAAACTAGTCTTTTCTCTGCTTTAGCCCTGCCACTCGGACTGAATTTGGTAGATCATCTTGTAATAGAATCATAAATGAATGTATATTAAGGTTATCATACAGTCTTAAGAAGTCACATCTCTGTCACGTTGGGTTATTTTCTGTGAGCTGGACTCATATTGAGTAAAATCACATCCGCTTGTGTATGTGTTTGGGTCCAAACACATTCATTACGCCTTTGTTATAAAAAAATTTAACAGGGGGGTGCAGATGGTCACGACTCGCCGTTATGAACTCTCGAGACAGGGGCCTGCATAAAGTCTTTGAAGGGACCCAAAGCTTCTTTCAAGGCCGAACTGACCTCCGATGAGGAGCAAGTAATACACTCAACCAAGGTAGGGTACAGGGCGATCACTTGGGTCCATGTATTCCCATCCACTGAAAGCAAGGAAAGAAGAATAGTAGCGAATGGAGGAGGAATAGAAAAGGAACAGTAAGGCAAAAGAATCAAACAACACATCTAGTAGCCATTGACAAATATGTTTTCAGACACAATTAAAAAAGATATTTTACACTGAATGCTTGACAACTATCTATTTATTACATAACATTCTGCCCCACTTACTAAAGAAATAAATTGATGCAGTGGTCTTAAAATAAGCTCAGACATATAAGAAATTAGAATATTTAGGGTGTGCCTGCTAGAAAACCTGCTTTACAAAAATGCATTTCAGTAAAGCATGTGGTTACAACTAGTAAGTGTACAACTTAGTAACATAGCTTAGCATGCTACCTAGCAGGTCATTTACAGAGCAAAGCTCAACATTTCTACTACAAATTGGTTGGTGACCTCTCCAGTCTCCTCGATCCTTGGTTGTTAACTCCCCTTCTCAGCCAACTTGACAGGTTTTGTCTCGGACTGCTTAGCAAGTGCATGCCAATTACAAACAGTATTTAGGCTGCATTGGATATGTACAGACCGGAAGGTATCAAGCCAAAATTACACATTTCAAAACGTCTCAGGGAGTCATTGCACATTGTATTGTATTATACCCAACTCTTACACTCTGTCACAAGCTGAACTTACCATTTTCCGGCTGGGTTTTCTTCAAGGAATCCATCAAAGTGCTGATGGCTTTCAAGACAAAGATGATCTCGGTCACTTGTTGCCTAAGTAACAAATATTTACAATTTAGCCATTAGTCACCCATGCATATTATTTGCACACATGATTCACATCAAATCATCGTTTGGATTCTGGAATATGTATAAAATGAAACTTAAATTTGAACACTGAATTCTTTCAAAGCTGAATGTACTGAAATTAATGCACATATTATTCATCCTAAAAAATATCTTGCTTTCAAACGGAATGCCTCTTTCTTCAGGTGTTTGTTTATGTGAAAAGATGAGGGGTATTCAGTCCTATCAGGTTTACATTGGTATTCCTGTATTTACTCAATATAAAAGTAAACACTGTCGGCACTTCAAAATATTTTTCAAAAATAAGGTTTTGTGAAAAACCAAGATGTGCTTTTAGGCTGTGTACTTTGGGTTTACTAACCTAGGCAGGGGGCACCGCCCACTCAACCTTTCATCCTCCACGTAGCGACAAAGTACATCTTGAGACCTCTTTAGGAGCACAGACAGCGCCATGCGAGAGATGTATCCCTCCTGGGGTGTGGATGCCTTGTTGCTAAACGAGAACTGCAATAAAGTCTCAAAGCACACCTTGGAGAATTCCTCCCTCATTCGCGCGTCAATCTCAGCCTCTGTGGAAGAACATTCTGTCAGTCAACAGAATTATCACCCCGTTTTAAAATAGTGCATCCTAAATATTAGAGGGACCATGTAATTTTATTTAGAGGCTATTGGAAACTATTTCTGAGCAGCTCTTCTAGTTTCAAATTTCAATTATGTTTAAACTACCTGTAAAAGAGGAGGACTGTGAGTGAATGGATCCTTTATTGAGCATAGCCATAACCTGGCCAACAAACTCCTCAGGGATAAAGTTGGCAAACGGTAAGATCTCTGTGCTGATCAGTTGAACAACCTAAAAAAAGAAACAAGACTAACCGATGTGGTTGATGCATGGAACTTCGATACAGGTGTTAGTGTGCTCAACAATTCCTACCTCTACGTCAATTGCTTCATTCTTTTGGAATTCCTGGATGGACACATTATCATGAGGTGTGCTGTTAGAATAAAAAAAAAGATGCATTAAGAGAATGTATTTCAATGTTGCCATTTGCAACAAGTGATGCACTTATTTTCAGTAACTGCTTTTGCTGTTAAAGGCATGACATTTTGTGAAATACAATCTGCTGTCCCTTAGTCAGAAGATATTAGTGTCATGATGGTATGTCCAATGGCCAGGGAATGAGCAGTGCCTGGTTTCCTCCAGACATGACGCTTGGTATTCATGCCAAAGAGTTCAATCTTGGTTATGTCAGACCAGAGAATTTAGTTTCTTATGGTCCAATAGTCCTTTAGGCAAACACCATGCGGGCTGTCATGTGTCTTTTACTGAAGAGTGGCTTCAGTCTGGACTCTGTCTAAGCTCTCTCAGAGTGACCATCAGGTTCTTGGTCAGCCCCCTGACCAATGCCCTTCTCCTCCAATAACTAAATTTGGCCAGGCGGCAAGCTTTAGGAAGAGCCCTGGTGGTTCCAAAATTCTTCCATTAGCAAATGATGGAGATCACTGTGCTCCTTGGGACCTTTAATGCAGCTCCAATTATCACAGGTGGACTCCAATCAGGTTGTAGAAACATCAAGGATGAGCAGTGGAAACAGGATGAACCTGAGCTCGATTTTGAAAGTCACAGCTAAGGGTGTCGTTATGTCCATATGATATTTTATTTATTTGAAGTACACAATTAATTAATTTATTTTTAATACAGTTGCAAAAATATCTAAACGGATTTCTAACGTACATTCTGCCCTTTAGTCACTTTGACATTTTGCAATATTTCATCCAGAATGTAAAAAAAAACATTTGTAACATAATACATTTAAGACCAACCCAGACCAGCCAAGCAAACATGTGGGCGAAACGTATAGCACGGACTAAATGTGTTATCTACATTTCCAACACCTCCCCAAGTCTCTGTTCTGTAACTAAACTTGACTAAAGGAAGTGGACACAAGCTGGATAGCGGACAATGAGGCAATAGGAAAACATAATAAACTATGGCTGTGTATTAATCAATTTCTGTCGGATAACAATATTTTTCAAAGATAAACATAGGCTATTAAAGGAGCTGCTTTGATACAATCAAACACAACCTTGGACCGTCACCAGAACAGACTTGTCCTGTACCTATGTGTAGGCAGCACAGCACGGCCCCTGTTGTTGTGTGCCCTTCTCCGGTTACTGCATTCCATGAACGAGTAAGATCCCAAAATTTATATTCTTTTGTGTTATTTAATATCAACTGTTGATGCTACTACAGCTAATTTGCACACAACCGTGCAGTATCATGCTCTTTTATGGGGATTGATGGGATATTTACTTATGTGAATTAGCAACAACTGCCACGAGCTGTCAATTGACAAAGAAATTCATCCATGTATGAGCATAGGTGCGAACAATTCTGTGGTTTAAGAACACGTGAATCCAATGTGGACTTCTCTTAGGAAATGTCTTAAGATCAAATGTAAGAAAAAAAACTATGAGGATACTGATGAATGAGGCACAATATTCTTAGCAATCCGGCAGAGCTTTGAATGCAAAGAAATGCCGTCTAGTTGGCTACTATGTGTGACCAACGTTTTGTGATGTCATGAGAAAGTTACTTAACATTACTCAACATTAGAAGCTCCTCTCTGCTCTACTCCCTCACTCTGCTCTGAGCATGCTAATGAGCATCAAGAGGCCATCTGGGCGAGTTTACCTATGACAGAGCTTTAAGGCTCCAGTATGCTTCAAGCGAAAGTGAATATTTGGCTTTCGGCGAGGGTAGGTGAAAAAATAACTCAGCAAAGCAAAGTAGCTTTGGTTGTTTGTTTACCTCAAACTGTGTTTCTTCTCGCTCAGCGAACACGGCAAAAGCAAACATCCTATGTGACTGGTACAAGTATTTGGTAAGTTTCAGCCTGTGTTAACAAAAGCTTTGGATGGCTACCGAGTCACAGCGCCCCTTATTTTGAAAAGTTTGTCATTTTATCTTAAACTATGAATATTTTTGAGTGCAGCATAAACGAAGAAGTAAAAAAAATACTAACACTTTTAAAACCTAACAAACAAATGTTTGTTGCGTTCAGTAACGTTTGGTTTCGTGTGCAATATTGGGATGTAAGCTACCGCAAACTCAAACAGCAGTGAGCATGGAAACCATGACAACTGTGGCAAAAAAGAACCAAGTGAAAAGAAACTATGCACTTGACATAAACAGGACTATTTAGAGCTCTTCGTTAATTAAACAAATTAAGCGTTCTCAGCCAGGCTGTGAACTTTGCAACTGAGGCTACAAGTGGTGGGTGGAGAGGCGTTATGTAGGAATACATTGATTTGTTTTGCAGTAAAGTCATTTTACTTATTGTCCTATTGATATTCACTACACCAGGGGCACTCTTGAACCACCCATATTCAACAAACGGGGAGTCCCCGCTGTTGAAAAAACACTGAATGTCATACAATCCTTAACAGGACGGGCTCCAAAGCAAAACATTGCAAATAAATCATAAGAATCAGAATCCCGAATTATAGCTAGAAATACCTTTTTGTGAAAAGGAAGTCCTCTAATGCGTTTGCCAGCTCAGGCCACATGGTGTCAAATTTCCTGGAAGCCGCATGCTGTCGGGCCACAGGAAGCCCTATTGTCAGCACCTTGAGTAGTGACGAGACTGCCAGCTTCCATGTGCTCTCTGATGGACAAGCATACTTCTGACTCAAGGGTACCTGCAGGGTCTAGGAGAAAGAAAGAAGGGGATACATCGAGTCAAAAAGAGTAACAAAAACAAAGATCAAAGCCTAAAAACACTGAGGGCCTGGACCCCTACGCATCATAAATGTGTCTTAAATCAAAAGGGCAAAAGGTAATGTCATACACTTCTAATGGGTTCTATATCCTTAATACCGGATTGGAGAAACTTTGGGAGACAGCACAGTAATGCAGTTATTGTTCGTGATTGTGGGGGGCATACAAATACAATCTTTAGTTCCTAACACGTGTTGTCATGTTTTTAAAATCCGCACAAACAACCAAAATGTTTTAAAGTTCAATAGTAGGCTAGCATGCGATTTTACTAGTTCGGTAACGTTAACTTGCTAGTCAGCTATGTTAATGAAGTTGAAAACGGTCTCAACTGATTCACTGTTGTTACCCGGATCACTGGCACTGCTGTATCCAGCAGTCATGTTTAACAACAACTGACTCAGTTACCTTGGAGACTTAGGAGATAGCCTACACACACAGTTGAGTGCTAATGAGAAAAATGCTGCTGCATACTCAACTAGTCTAACAAACTTGCTATCGTGGCAAGCAAATTATTATTCTTACATAACGATCAGGGTCAGAGTCTACTAAATTGAATAAGCACTGTAAACACAGCAGGCAAAACCAGGTTTTTGTGAAGATGCAACTTGGCTAACCATTAAAAACAAAACACTTTGTGTGTGCTCAACACTTACACAAATAAGTTCCGCCAACATTGGAACCCATACTTATGCCACCAGATAAAGAGGTTTATTTTGTTGCACCATTTCTGTTGGCATTGCGCCTTGCTTATATGTACAATGAAGGCCTGAAGAGACGTACAGAAAGTACGGTCCAAACGAATGCCAAGTATGTATGGCAGCTATCATGCATGTTTGTACGTAGCGTGAAGTACATCACGGTCTTACATCAGAAAAATGAGAAGAGTGCAAGGCTTGGGTTGGCATTTGTCCAGGAGAGGGGATTGCAAGACCGTGGTGGTGAGGCATTTCTCTGAGAGGTTGAGTTATCAAGAAGATAAATGATAAAAAATGAAAAGATGAAAGAACAATAAAGCCGTACCTTGATGATGCTCTGCAATACTTTCTCATTAATGACAGCCTTATGGCTGGCTGTTTTATGATACAGATCCACCACCTCGTCAAGGGAGCGCTCGGCAAAGGGGACGTAGTTTAAGGCAACCCATTCAGCCTGTGATGGTTGGAGATAAAACAAAACAGAAAAAGAGAGATGGGAACCACTTGAAAAAAGGGGATATTGTTTATAGAAGAGGTAGACAAGCATTTTTGTTTGTTGGTGAATGATTGGGGAGCTTCCAAACACTTTGTGCACCGTTAATACATTCTCACCTGAGCAAAGCAACTAACGGTCTCTGCTTTTGTTTATCCACCTTAGAGCACTCAGTGAAATGATCTTACAGTCTGTTTCTCATTTGTTCAAAGTTTTGTCAGAAGACCTAAGGCTGCTCATATCAGGAACAGTAAACTCCATATAAGGTCCTGAGAGTTTGAATAAACCTGTACTTGTCATATTAAAGCACCTGGCAGGTGAAATGAGAATATAAAAACCTTCTTCCAAATGGCTGGTAAAACAAACAAAGCCTTCATTAATACCCTATTGTTTTTTCTTCTTCAACAGTCCATTTGTGTACAATCCAACAGTCCATTAGCCTGCTACTGGTCTGGCAAGTCTTTAATACATTTTATCGGTATCCATGAGCACCAAACAACCTAGAATAGCCGAATAATTTTTGGCTACTGAAAGGTCCAGACAAAAAAACGCTCCATGAAAATCTGCGAGCGGAGAAGATTGGGTCTAGAATTTGCAGAGTTGAAATTTCTGAAATCCACATTACATTTTCACAACAATCACTTCAACAAAAAAGTCATAAGAAACTACATAAAACTATGTATCACATTTGATTTACATACCTGGTTGTATCTGGCATTGACTACATTTTTGGTTTCAGTTTTTCCATATTGTGGGGGCTTGCAGGAGAACTCCACAAAAAGTAGTAGCTGTTCAAATATGGCAGGATACATCACCTGCAGATTCTCTGGGCCTACGCAGATAGCCTGTATTGGCAAGAGACAAGATCCATTTACAACACAGCATTTAGCAAGAGACTGCAAACATACAACCATTTCCATTTTTTCAGTGATTTAGCCGAGCTAATATTGGCCCGTTCTTGTTACCACCCTGTCAATACCCCAAAAAACCCATCCGAAAACAGATACACTGCTAAACTAATTGCCTCATCCTATAATGACCAATTACGTACATACATACATAT
>JAVQJS010130179.1:0-13756 GCA_036024795.1 Galaxias rostratus | reverse complement strand
AATAAAAAAAAACATCACCTCAAACAGGGGTGAGTGTGGTTGGTGTGTGTGTGTGTGTGTGTGTGTGTGTGTGTGTGTGTGTGTGTGTGTGTGTGTGTGTGTGTGTGTGTGTGCGTGTGTGTGTGCGTGTGTGTGTGTGGGTGTGTGAGTGTTTGTGTGCAGGGTTGAAGTTGAGACCACAAAGTGGAGGAAATGAGGTCAGTGCACTGGATAAACCCCCCTCTTTGTTTAATGTCATGAGGGCCACAGACCTGTTGGCTTAGTCACATTAATTGTCACTGGTCACAAACATCCTTAATCTCATCAACCCCACGCTGTTTGTATCATGTGTTTCTGACTGTTTATTGGAGAGAAAGAAAGACAGGGAGAACTACACATCGAAGTAGACAAACAGAAGTATGTGTGATGTGAGTCAGAAAGAGTGGGGTAAAAATATATTATGTTGTTAAGTTCTCTGTAGAATAATAAAACAGCTCAGATGTTCCTTATGTAATTCAGTCAAACAAACTCATCTAACTCAAACATTTTATAAATAACAATTTGGTTTTTGATAAAAACCGCACCATTTGGTTCCAAATTCACAGATCGGTTCACAAATGTAAACGTAGGTAGTACGGTTTGGAAAAGAACTATGAAAAGTGATTTTTATAGTAGTTTATATGTAGTTTTGCACATAAAATCTGACGTCACGTAATCATGTAATTTGCTGGATGAAAGTATAGTCAGTGCAATATCAACCCACCACCTTTCAGACTGTTTTAAGTACCAGTGCAGACAGATAGAGTAAGAAATGAATGACCTACCAACAATAGCAAATATAGAATGGTTCTCATTTAAAAGGCTTTTTGAGTCTGTTCAGCTGTTTAAGGATCAGAATTTTAGATCATGCTTAAAAAGCATGAGAGGTATTATAGTGTTCCTTCACATTTGCAGTTCAGCAACAAGTCATTTTTTAGCTCCCTGAAGTGACACTTTCTTGTAAAAGAAAAGGCTATCACAATATGTTGTTCTCAATAAACATTATTGGACTTCCATGACACTGAGAATTACCCAATAATGTCTGCACTCTATATTTCAACAGAATGAAAAGTGCAGTGTTACATGATGCCACACAGGCAAACAAACACCTGTCTCATGAACTATTTGTTTGAACTATCAATTTTAAGATTAAAAGTAGTCTCTTTTCTTTAAAAAGCACATTTGTGTATTCATTGTGAGTATTTTTTGTCCAGTGTGATGTGTCATAGAATCCCAATAAATGTTCTAATTCCACTCATTATTTGGCAGACATGATTGTCTTGCTGCAGGCTACAAGTATTATCTGTTTGGCTAGATCTAGGAGTAAGCGCACAGTGTCATATAGAATGAGAAAAGCTGGAGAGAGCCAAAGAAGACCACCTTTGCAACGTCAAGCTGCATGAACAGTTTTAACCCCCAAATTGTGAAGAACCTAATTCTTTTAAACTAACATAATCATTGCATGAACATAGTCAAAACTTGCATTCACTCAACTTCATACTTGTCACTCTATACTTGTCTTACTGTGAGTCTTTAAGGGTAGCATTTAGGGATGTCATGAGAGCTGATACTTCGCTACCACGTTGAAGCTAAAATTCTATAAACATGACTGTACTAGTTTTCTCATACATCCAAAAATCACACACACCGGTTGTTCCTTTGCTTTTGTAGGTTGTAATTTTTTGCAGCTAAATGCGATTCCAGGGTTGGCTGACACCAACTCGCACTCACATCTACAGGCAATCAATCAGAGTCATCAATTAAGCTGAATGTTTTTGGACTGTGGGAGGAAACCAGAGTACCCGGAGGAAGCCCACGTTAACACGGGGAGAACACACAAAATCCACACATAAAGGCCCTTGGGATGGGTTGGGATTAAACCCAGGACCTTCTTGAAGTCAGGCAACAGTGCTAACCGTTGAGCCAGTGTGGCACCCTGCTGCCCATAAATGTGTGATGAATATGGTTATTTTTGTTATGTAAATACCCTGTTTTTGTTTTATTGTTTGTTTCATATAAATAGGCCCAGGCCTACTTTGTATTTCCATATGTTTTTCATGTCTTGGCTCTGCAACTGAAATTATGTGCCATCATTCAAAGCTTATTGTTTGCAATTAAATGAATTAGAACCTCGACACTTCTATTTTGAGTTTTAGTAGAGGTTGTATTGTATTGACTATGGTGTTGCTTGTGACCTTGCTGATTTGAAATGTCATGACTCCTCTCTGAGTGTCCAGCCTATTCCTTATGCTATTCAGCCCAATGCATTTAAAAATCTTTCTTAATGTCCAGGTATTTAGTTGTGTACCCAATTTCCATCATCACGTTTCACCTTCTTCCACTGGTTCTTTGGGCCCTCTTCTTTTACAATGGTAATCTCAGGCGGCATGAAATTCATAAACCTCAGATCAACTGTCTTTAAACATGACCCTGACGTATATTTCTGAGTTTTTAAATTGCCTGCTCCTTCCCTGCCTTGCCTAAGTGAATTAACTGTGCTTGTCTTGGAGGGCAATCAAACAGGAAAAGTTTCCATGGTTACAATCAGTAACATATCTATGTGCCACCTATTGGGACCTTCAATATACCACACCCCAAACTACCCTATTTGTCCTTAGTACATCCCCCACTCTCTGCCTTTTCTGACTTAGGAACTGAACGTAACATTAAACTGGTATCATTCTTGAATTACCTTCAACATTGTTTACACACAGGTACACAATCTTTACACAATATACCATATATTATTACAATGTTATTATTTTATTAATTATTGCTCATAAATAAGTGTATGTTTGTTGAAACATGGTGGCGTTCATTGCTTTACTTTAACGGTCAATTTGTGGATTTGGTGGGTGAGCTGGTTGAAGATAGCTTAGAGACACTTGCGATGTTTTAAGAGAAAAAATGAAAAAATAAAAAGCTTGGTAAATTATCTTGTGCACACAAGATTAATAACTTGTTCTCACTGAATTGTTATCCCATACACTAAATTATTATATATATTTTGTCTTGTTTGACAGCCTAAGTCTCTATCTTAGAAATAAATATAATCACAAAATCCCATGACTGTACCATTTACATAAAAATATATAATGAATTGTTCCAAAGATTTCAGACAATTTTGAGCAACTCCACAGTTTGAGGGGGGACTACAAAGAGCAAATACAAACAGTATTACCACATGTACATTGATATTGAAATGTTCAGTTAAACGATCATTCTGGACTTCATAAATGCCAACCTAAAGAATTTGCCTCAATCAAGTTAGCTATTTCTGAAACTTGACAAGTGTATGTGTGCACCTGCAGTCGGATTAGCAGCCCAAAAAGGCTGTTTTTTGGTTTCTGTAACAAACCAACATTGTACTTTACTTTAAACTCAAATGAGGCCTTGGGATCATCAAGCATCATGCTTAATAATCAATGACAATGATTGTTGCAACATGTCCATGCATGTATCTAAGTGTGTGTGTGTGTGTGTGTGTGTGTGTGTGTGTGTGTGTGTGTGTGTGTGTGTGTGTGTGTGTGTAAGACACCCTGTGCATGAAACATTCTGGGAGGGTGTCCTTTTAGTGAAGTGGCAGCTATGAAATAGCACCATTGGTATTCAGTTACCATGACATACCAAACAATAACCAAATTCTTAGTCAGTAGATCAACATGACTCTTGTTCTGTAATCTCAGGTGTGGCGGCACCCTGTGATGTTTCATGAGGGCTGGGCAGGTTAGGGAATGGAGAGGGGCGAGGTGAGGAGAGAAAAGGAGAGGAAAGGAGAGAATAGGAGAATAGAGACCAAGAATGAAAGTGACCACCAGACTCCAAATAGAAAAATGACTGTGTATCACAATGACTGTTGTGGTGTGTTCCTCCATTAACTCCTAAGACAAAATTGCAGCCTCAAAATTTTACGAAAGGTTTTGAATTTACATTAATGTACTTGCACTTGTACTGTACCTGACTGACAAATGACTTTTACTCTTATTGTTAAGGTGCAGTCCACAAGATTATAGTAAACACATTAAATAGCATATTGGTGTGAAGTGCTTTACATTGTAGCTCAGCTTCATAGAGTGGATCTGTTGAAGCCCAACATTAAGACACATCTTGAAAACGGGGGCTAAGAATCATTCCCCCTAAAACTGCCACAAACAGCTAACTTTGCTCACGCTTCATTTTTTAAAGTAGAGTAAAAGACATTAGGAAGCATCCATTTCATCATGTGCTTCCACCATAACATTTCAAGGCAAGGTAACAAGGTGAAAAAATCACTTGTCAGATTGTCAAAATTTTACACTTTAATGTATGGTACCATACATTAAAGTGTAAAATTGTTCGGATCAATACAATTCATGTGACAAGATAAAAAGGAAAGTGTCGATTAATCTAAAGAACCTAAAAATGACATATTTTGTGGTAATCTGTGGTAAATCTATCGCAGAAAGTATGTCATATCTATGGAGACATTTACTCTTTTAAATGAACAATACAACTGCTGAATGTGAATTGCATTAGGCTAACTGTTCCTATTTGTGGTTACATAATAAATACCTAGTTCAATGTGTTGAGGTCATGTTGAGTTTATGATTGAGTTGTCTGTGTAAGTCTAGCATAAGTACAGCAAATGGGTTTGAGCATAGCCACTGTCTGTATTGCGTGCAGTGAGAAAGAGTAGCCATGGAGCAAGACGTGGGATCAAAGCAAGTCAAAGACATTCCATTCTCTGTGAGTGTGGTTAAAGCCAGAGGAGTCTTTGGGCATGAATGACACGCCATGCCGACGGAGGTGGCGTGGAGTAGAGAGGGAGGAGGGCCGGGGCTGGGACGGGTGCGTGGAGGAGAGAAGGTACAGCAAGAGATGAAGAGCTGAGAAAGGCAGATCCACAAAGATAAGAAGATCAAGTTGTATATTTCAGTGCATTTATTGTTTCCTTCATTAAATTGTTGTCTTTGGCTGTTGAGAAAAAAGAATAACCATTAACTAAAAGATTTACCGACCGTGCTAACTAATTAAGATCAGATTGCAAGACAGATGGTTCAAAGATATCAACCCACTTCCAGTTGACTGGATGAGTCATGGAGTAAGGCAATAATAAATATCGTAGAGGAGAAAAGATTCATGTGTGTGTGCGTGTGTGTGTTTATGTAAGGTAAATACATCAATGTAGACTGGCCTTTCTTTTTGGCACGCACAACAGTATGCTAAAGAGGGATGGACTCTGTGACCTCAGCAGTCAATACAAAAAGGCATGAGTTAGCGAGCTCCTACTTTAATCAAACACACAAACACTCAAGCACTCACTAACTTGCATGTGAGAGTGTTGTTCATGCTTGGAGACCCAAATTGGCTCATGAGGATCTAGTTTGCTGCTTTCTGGGGCCATCTTGTTTCTATATTGGGTGTTCACACATTTGTAATCTTTTTTCCTTGGAAATGTGCCATTCAATGCTTGAATGTAAGCTAAGTGACAAGAAGTAAAATTAAACGTCCAAAGTACATCAAGTTGAGATGTATCTGAAACGTGAGCTTTGGTAATCATGTGTAGAGTGGGTGGGGTGGGTTGATGGGTAAGAAAAAGGTACCAGTGGGTGTTTGTGTTGTGTGAGAAAGCAACAACTTTATTTAGGGGGGAGATCTCTGGCCACAGGGGAGCAGACTATACCTACTGACTATTGAATGAGTCAACCATTTAATGACATTAAAAGAGAACTGAAAAACAAGGAAAGGAATGAGAGATGTTGCAAATCGATCTTCCTTTTAAGAACGAGGTTCTCCAGATGAAAAACGCTTTCACTTCAGGCATGTTCTCCAAGTCTTCCTCTGATGACCAGCTCGACACTTGTCCCACCCGCCCTGTGGGACCTCAAGGCACACCGGCTGCCTCTCCTTGCTCCTGCAGAATGCCTCCTGGAGGCCTCAGCCATCCCTCGCCGTGGCTGCGTCCCCCAACCCGTCGGCCACAGAGCGCTCTACCCCCAGCCGAGCGGTCGACCACAGAGCGCTCTACCCCCAGCCGAGCCGTCGGCCACAGAGCGCTCTACCCCCAGCCGAGCGGTCGGCCACAGACCGCTCTACCCCCAGCCGAGCGGTCGACCACAGAGCGCTCTACCCCCCGCCGAGCCGTCGGACACAGAGCGCTCTACCCCCAGCCGAGCGGTCGGCCACAGACCGCTCTACCCCCAGCCGAGCGGTCGGCCACAGACCGCTCTACCCCCAGCCGAGCGGTCGACCACAGAGCGCTCTACCCCCAGCCGAGCCGTCGGCCACAGAGCGCTCTACCCCCAGCCGAGCCGTCGGCCACAGACCGCTCTACCCCCAGCCGAGCCCTCGGCCACAGAGTGCACAGACAGCTGCGCGGCATCTCCAGAGCTCCATTCCAACCCGCCGCAAGGTATATTTCCTTGAATGTGGGTTTAAAGGGAAGTTGGCTCTGCTGTGAACACACATTGCTAAGAAAACACAATCTGAATCAACAGTTAATGAACTTTAGAAAGTAGGGATATGTAGAGCAAGTTTTTTGTGGGCTTCCCAGAAACCCACTGAAAACGACTTGGTTTCCTTTTAGATTTTTTCAGTATTTTGTGTTTGAGTGCCTGTCTGTTGATCCTGACTACGTCTGTGTGGGAGGAGAATTCAAGTGGGAGCCAGTTGTTTCCAGTCAGGCCGGTTTTCACCAGAGTGTCTAAAGGGGTGTGTTACCCGATACCCCAGTCAACGTCATCCACCAATCCAGAAGGTATTTCCTTTAGCTGTAAAGGAAGTGAGTGTCTGCTGTAAGTTTGTGTGGGTGGTTAGCAGGAGGGGAAACCGTGAATCTAAGTGTCGGCCAATAATGCTAAGGAAACCCCAGTGTGTATGTGTGTGGATTTGACGAAAGGAGAGAAAGTGACCCTTTCTGACTCATAGGCCAGATAAAGAGAAAACGGGACCCTACTAGTCCAAGGCCGCAGAAAGAGAAACCTGCCGGTCATCACTGTGACGACACGTCTGACACCTCATTGGAGTCTCTCACTCTGTGTTTGTGTTCGTGTCTGGCTGCATGTGCCTCGGTCTTTCTCTGCGTGTGTGAACATGCATGTGTTTAGAAGCACTATGACATTAACTGAAGCTAGCAAGTTCAAATGAATTCTCCTAAAAGGGAGTTCTACAACGTGTTACCAGCTGGAGTGTATTATTAAAAAAGGTACATCCATCAACCCCACTCTCTAAGTATTTTTGCTACTTCCCCTGATATTAGTGTCTTTCAAAATTGTCAAGGAGATTGGATTATGTTAATTTTCAACATTCTGAAGTGAGGGTTTCAAGTCACAGGCATTGTAAAAATATCCTAAGGGACACTGGGGATATGATTGTACAATATTTTGTTTCAGCCCCAATCATTTTCTGATTATTTTTTTTCGATTTCCCAACGTTTTATACGCAGTACATTAATGTGAACCTCTGCCAGAATATCACAGACCTTGTGATTTGATGCAGAGGGCCTGGTGTTTCCTTTGTCTTAACTTACTCCGCTATCAGGCAGTATGCTTCAAAAGGAGGGAAATGAAAATGAAACAACCCAGAACAATGTCACTTTCTACCACGTCTATTTCTATTTGAGTGTGTGTCGAAATGGCTGTAATCAACAAATTTAACTGTATGCATGCTATGCTTATTAAATATTTTAATAAAACATACCTGTGTACATAATATGTGTATGCGTATGTCTATGTGCGTGTATTCTTAATCAGTCACGATGGTGTGAGACTGCAAAGGCAAACGTTTTACCCACACTCATCCGTTGTCTTAAGATTACCAATTTGTACGTAAACATTTTTGCTATCTGAGGTCCCAGAATTCTATTGAAAGATGTGTTACAACCCGCCCAACCCCAGTGAGAAGATATTTAATCTAAAACTAAAGCTAAAAAAACTATTTACATTCAGGGGCATACTGCCAACATGACCCTTTTTCCATCTCAATACACTGCGTACAATTTACGACAGCGCTCTAACTATTACCAACACTTGTAACTTAATACAAGGGTTGATAGTTATTATTGTTGGAACAGCATGTTAATATGTGATGCAATTTGCTAGAGTCTGCAGGTAGAAAGTAATATTCCATAGAACATATATTCCACCAAACGCCCATCTGATGAACCCGCATCCATTGCAGAGGTGTATTTACACATAACACCATATAAGACGGTGTGCAAGTGATACTGTGTGAGCCCACAGCTCTGAGAGAGTGTGACACTGTATGAGCCCACTGCCCTGTGAGAGTGTGATACTGCATGAGGCCACAGCCCTGAGAAAGTGTGATACTGTATGAACTCACAGCTCTACGAGTGTGATAGGTGACTCTCAGTTGTGAACATGACTCAAAGTCTGGATGCACCTGTATCATGTACAGACACTTTGTGCACCTGCAGATCCAGAGGTTCGGTGAAAATGTACTACTTGAAAACGCATAATTGGCAACGTTTATTGCTTGCATCATTCCCAGTAACTTGGTTCTACTTATCAGGAATATATTGGATTGTCACAACAATTTATCATAATACTTACAGAATATTTCATCATTATGCTGACAAAAACCTAATGAAATAGGCCGCCCAATGTATTCCAGTCCGAACATCAACAAATAAATTGTTAATATTTTTTTTTTAAATAAATTGTGATTCAAGCTACATTAGCTTGATTCCTTGACTCCTCATCAAAGATACACACACATCTACTGCAGCGAATCAATCAAGAATAAAACCTCCCCAAAGGAATGTCGAGTTTAGGTGCTCCACGAGGGCTCACACTTGATGGTTGTGGTGGAAATGGATCACAGCGTGCTCTACGTATCTACATTTGACTTAGTTCTGTAAGGGAACTGCAACTGCGCACGTCACAGTTGCCAATTTCTAAGAATGCTGACGCTTTCTTTGCCACCCCTATTGTTGTTTGAAGGTAATTTTCAATATTCCAATCCCATGTACTGCCTGCCGGTCATAGTTAACAGCAGAACGCCTCACTTGACGTTCATTAGGAAATACCTGAAGTAGCAGGCAGGCTCAGTGAAGAATGGTGTTAGGTTTAGTACTGTGCAAACAATATTGCAATGACCTTTTAATTGTTATTCTCTCAGTCAGTTATGTGGGCTAAAATGCATACAGTGAAACAAAAATGACATTTTTACAAGGATTGAAATGCAAGACAGTGTAGTGTGAGCACAACAAGGTAATCCAACTCTAGCGGTTGAGTTTTCAAAGTTAATCTCAAATGTCAATTATAGTCTGGCACTGGTTTCCCCAGCTCTATCTTTTAAGCTGTGTTGGACTTGATGACAAAAGCAACAGCAGGAGTGAGTTACTCCTCATGATTTTACATTGAAATCTTAGACTGAATATTTTGGTGGAGTCAGCTAGCATGCTGAATTGCACATTTCTGGAACACGACATTGATAGTCATGAAAAGCATTTGTGAATTCTAGTATCCACTCCCTTCTCACATTTCCACTGAATAGGATTACAGTGCTGAGAACAAAAGGCTGAGCAATGTAAGACTTGAACATGATCCTATTTGGCTGTGCTCCATTTAACCTCCTTTTTATATTTAGACACACAACAAGAGCCTACGACATGATGAACAAAAGTATTTTCTGTTATACAACTAGCGTGTTAAAGTATCTCTTACAAAATGCCATAGCAGTGCTGGACCATACCCCTGAGGATAAGCAAACTGCTCCTTTGTAAGTTGCAAGCAAGCAAGTAGCAAGCAAGTAGTACCAACTGCATACCGGCCCAAGCACAAGCCCAGAACCAAAGTGGGTAGAGCCCAAGAAGGCCCTGCTTGCTGGTCTGCACGTACACAGATTCCCATGGCTTGGTGCCATTGCTGCCAATTACTGTAACAAGCACTATGATGAGAAATATCTCACTAAAATGACACAAAACCCATTGCTATAACAACCAAACATCCCAGCAGACTTTGGATTGATTTTGGCCAGAAGAATGCTGCAGTTAGGGGCATGAGCTCTTCACCTCTGCACAGTCAGCAGTAATGCTTGTCCAGTACATTCTAGCTTTCTCAGCATAACAAACACTTACAGTTAAAAGCCTGCCCTGACCCAGTGGTTCTGCTTGTAAGTCTATGGTCCATAGAGCATTTTCTGTAGGAACATAACAAGTAATGTTGTAGTCACACATTTCAAATATGTCAACTGACAAATGCATAGTAAAAATGTATTTGCATTAAGAAATACAGTTTCATGGAAATAAATAATTGTTAAAAGGTTTATTACTGTAATTGATAGTTTAACCTCGGCCTCTATAAATGTACATTCAACCTAGTTATTCATCTAAAAATAATCTCATGCTGAAAGGGTTTGTTGGTCCTGACTTAATAGCATTATTTTATTTTTCGCTGATGTTCACTTTACCTTTCTAGGTCACTGTATGTCTACCACAACAGAGGAAGCAAGGATTTCAGAATATGGCATGTCAGGACAGGGATCTCCAATGAGCACCTAGCCCAGCTGTCTGCTTACCATATTTGGCAATGTATAGCTAAGTAACTGCAGTGTGAGGTGCTCACTGATGAATGTACAGCTATGACAGTATCACCACCTGGTCATGTCTCTGCCATCCATGCAGACGTACTCTAATGTATAATGCATTCAAGCTTGGGCGATTGTGTGTTTATCTGGGTGTGTGAAAGTATAAACACAACACAAAAGACAAAAAATAGGAGACACATCTTTTAATCAATATAAACAGTTTTTTGAATACTAGTAATGTTTGACAATGGAACTGTCTCTGTCTCCCTGTTGTCTCATAAATTAAAGTAAATACATTCAACACTGATGCACCAACTGTTTCTTCTTTCTTAGGTTTCCAGTTTTTGCATAATTTTTGTCAGTAAAATCAAGAAATATGTCAGCACAAATTGATAAAGTCTCATTTAGAGAAGGTAACCTGCATATATGCTCATATATTAAGAATGTCATGATTTTATCTGGAACACTCACATTCTCCTTCTATTTCACACTTAAAGAGTCAATATAGCCACCTATTAAATACTATTAAATCACTACTTATTTCTCTCTCATCATCATTTGACATCAATTGTGAGTTGGTTTGGACATTAGGGTCAGTTCAAACGACTTCCTAAAACGAGGAAAAACCACACATTTAATATGTTCTTTACTCTCTTAAGTAATGTGGGAGCGTTCACACAGGGAGTGGCTTCTAACATGGGCGTTTCGTTAAATATACCTAAAACTAGAATAGGCTATATAAACCTGGACACATCAGACTAGATGCCATTCATCAATACAACTAAGAAAGTAGCTTTACAAACGACAAAATGTACACAAGATCAGAGAGCATGACGCTGTCGATTCCGACTTGCAGTTTTTATGAAGAAAATCAATTTGGCTACAGCAGACCAAGGCGCAATAAAGAACCAGAGATTTTCACCTTCGAACAGATCCCGCTAGAGCTACCCCAGCGCACTCTGCGACCGAAAAAGAGAAACACTCGGGTTATGTACCCCGCCAATGTCCGAAAGTATCTTCCACCTGCAGAGACGAACCGGGCGAAACGTTGGCTTGTGATTCTGTGCCTGGTGGTTTTGTGGCAGATCTACACCGAAGATATTTGTATAGAAACAGCGACCATCAATACAGATAGCTCTATCGCCGATACTCAATATCAAGTGCTGCCTTTCCTTTCAGCCGAGGAGCAGGCACGGCAGCTCACGGATGACGATGGGGTCTCTGATGGGCTCACAGTCCATCGCTCCAGTGGAGGACAAGTGCCTGCTGAGTCTACTTCTTGGGGACAGCTCATGTTCAATTCCACCTGTCCCAGCCTTCAGACGAAGATAAGCAGTATGTATAAGCAGAGCACGAGGAACGGCTATGTCGTTGCCCTTCTCGTTTACCACAGACTGGGAAGCGATAACTGAAATACATTGCTAAACTTTTACACGTCGGGAAAAAACGCTGAGGTCCCTTGGTGTCTTGAAGAAGGCGAGGGCCGCTACACAGTGCGCCGCAGAAGTATAGACCGGGCTTCCCGAGGACTAAGGTGTAGCCGTCTTCAATCAAGGAAGACGCCCTACAATTTGAAGAAAACGCAATAAATTGGGCACTTGAAGGAATAAACTGCCTGCTGTTACTTGCAATGGACTGAAACTTGAAAAGTTTGATCGACTAAAACTTATATTTTAGTTGTTTTACGTAGATAGAGTGTAGGCTATAAGCTACTGCAGCTACAAACCCAGGGCAAGGCAACTTGCCAAAGCTGTGACTATGACTTAGATTTACATTATTTAAAATAACACACATTTTTTATTAGGCTTACGACTTTAAACGTTTAATGGTGTGTGTCTTATATAATTATTTATTCATTTATTTGCTATTTATTTGACTGTCAATGATTTGTTATTTATGAAATAAAAAAGAAAACAGAATCTCGTTGGTTTCTGATGGTCTTTTCCAATAAGGCGCTATACCGTAATATTGAAAATTGTTAGAAATATATTGAATCTGACTGGTTTGCATAACTATAACACATTTGTCTCATGTTACTTTATAAAAAGAATTGACATTTAGTCCCTGAACCTTTAGTGTCTTCTTAGGTACAATTACATTTTACAAATACATCTAATCAGAAATGACTTTAAAATAATTACAATATGGCAGCAGGAACCAGGCCAATACTGAAGTAGACCCATAAAACCATAAACTTTATTTAAAAACACAATTTCACATTACTGTTATTTCACAAAGCAAGTACATACAATTTTAAATATCCAACTAAAACATTGAATTCAAGTTTATACCACTGAAATGAAGCGTAAACGGCCTTTAGATCTTGAGTAAAAAGCATCATAAATTGATCAGGCAAGAATTTATGGGGACCCTGGAGAGAAGCGGTATAACCTCACTGATGACTTCATCTCATGACGGTACACTTTGTCTTCGTTGGAATGAGTACACCCCTTTGTTATACAGATTTGGGGCTTTGGGGCTTTAGGGATTCCGTTTTCGCTCAACTTACTGTAAACGGTTGGTTTATTTCCATATGAGATGCAGCCTTGATTTCACAACAGATTACAGTTCAGCTATCATATCACAAACTGATGTCATCAAAAATTACAAAAGGGTTGCATGCGGGAAATGTCACAATGCTTTATGAAGAAACATCTCCATTGAAGAAAGAAACCCTTTCTTACTACTGATAAACCTTTTTTTAAATTGTGACTTGACAACTATTTATTAAAACATGGAATCAAATTTTCAGAAACATAACAAAAACAGACCTTGGGAAATAATGTACTTGCACTTCAATAAAAATAGTGGGAAATGATTAACCAGTCACATAAACTATAGATAGTGCCACTACCTAACAGAATGAAACATATCAGTAGACTGTATAAACGGTTTGCAATCTACAGTATGCTTGCGAGTGTAAGCATAAATTCATTTTTTATGTGTGTTTCCACATGCGTGCGCATGTCTGTGAGTGTGTGCATTTTATTCTTCGTATGTTAGACTTACATGGTAGATCCTCTCACATGGATCGCCTTGTGTTGGACCAATGTAATGCACATAGAGACACAATAATGTCTTCCTCTCCTTCCCTAAGATAATTGCAGTGTTTCTTTAAATAGATCCTCTATTTCTTAAAATGTTATTGTAGGTTTACTTACAATTTGGTAGGTTAATATGCTTGAAAAAGAAATTAGATTCAAATATTACG